>VKOC01000691.1:0-10482 GCA_009364415.1 Spea multiplicata
TGAAAGGGTTAAAAGGAGCCTGGACGTGTTTCTTGAAATCAATAATATTACAAGTTATGGATATTAGATTAATAGGGACAGAACGTTGATCCAGGGATTTATTCTGATTGCCATATTTGGAGTCGAGAAGGAATTTTCCCCCTGGTATGGGGCAATTGGCATCTGCTTCATAAGGGTTTTTTGCCTTCCTCTGGATCAACGCAGTAGGGACACAATATGTATATAGGTTGAACTTGATGGACTTTTTTCATCCTTATGAACTATGTTACTATGTTACTAGTCTTATAGGGACTATTATATACTATATACTAAGGCACTAAGAGCCAGATCCCCCGCAGCACTGCATGGGATCTGGATCCTCCTCTCTGATTGCCAGTTTGCATCTGTGCGATGTGTGTAGACAATCTCTGCTGCTGCTTGGGCTTCTATGATGGAGCACCAGAAGGTCTTGTCACGCCAGCACTCCACCATAGAAGCCCTAGTGGAAGTGCCGGCAGCAGCAGAGGTTGTCTGTGCAGATGTTCGCCGGCTGGCAAAGAGGAGGATCCCATCCAGCGCTGCATGGAACCTGGATCCTCCTCTCTGGCAGCCGGTGGACATCTGCAAGATGCGCACAGACAACCTCCACTACTGCCCTCCATTTCCAATGGGGCTTCTGTGACATGACCTTCTGGTGCTCCATCATAGAAGCTCCAGCGAAAGGGCCGGTCAGCAGTGAATGTTGTCTAGGCGCATCACGCAGATGTTCACAGGCTGCCCCCACTAGAAACCAGGGAGTCTGGAGCATGGCGGGCAAGTCTTGGGGGGATTAAGTGTATCAGGGAGGTATAAGGCATATCTGAGGGGGGTGGTGGCGGCATAAAGGCAGAGTAGCATACCAGTGGCATATAGGGGTTATGAGGCATATCAAGGGGGCACAATGGCATATAGGGGGTATAAGGCATATTTGGGGCCGGAGTGGCATATAGGGGGGTATAAGGCCAGCTAATCCATTATGAAATTAATCATTAGTTGCAGCCCTATTTTATACATAATTGTAAATTATTTTTTTATTCAATATTAAAGGAACATTAAGCTTGTGACACGGTGTAGTGGTGGCTAGCCATAAAAATACTTTGCAGGGCCATTAGTATCCCTTTTATATATAACCCTCTTACAGGGTTATTCTTTTAGGGAATGTGTGACGAATAAAGCACAAATACAAAAATGGATATATTGAATTAGGTCACTGTTACAGGTTATAAAACATATAGCATACAGAAAACATTTGATAATACAAAACAAAAGGGATACTCAAGCGCATTCTTGAGAAACCTCTCTCAGCTCACAGGCTTCTTCAAAACACCATCTTGCGCAGCTTTGCTTTGAGTCTCCTGACCCAGAACACTTGTACCTCCCAGAAAGTGGTTCACCTGACCCCTCTTTCCAGAGATTTCCTGTATCACCCAGTTATGGAGGAGATGGGCAGTCTATGTCAAAATACACTCATCTATGTTAAAATACATGTCCTGCTTCAGGTGTCTGAGCCCCTGGGGTTATCCCATCTCTGTTGGAGCTTTTGTTCCAAACCTTTTGTAGTGAAAATGACCTTACATTGTAAAACCAGATATCTCACGTTACAGAAACCCAAATCTTCCCAATACCCATTATGCATAAAATGTAATGTCCCATTTTAAAGGCACCCTTAATTTCTCACACTGTCTTTTGTTGTTCCCTTTAACATAATAGACCAAAACAGGTGTCCTAAATGTGGTCATTGTCTGTCTGCTATTGCAACCACCAATATTATGGAAAAATGTTTTTTGTTTTTAGTGAATTGCCAAACTATGACGTAATCCTTCCTGTACTGCTTGAGCATGGAATTGAAAACCTTCCCAAATATTGTCGACTCACTCCAGGTATAAGTTATGATTGATTTAATTTTGAACTGACACAAGTTTTTTTTGTCCTGCTGGAAGGTAGTCATCCATACAACTTAGAGCTAAACAAACTAGCAGGAATGGGGAAGGTACGACTTTGCACAATAGAATAGTGCTTTTCTTCAGTCATAGACCCATCCTTTGAGAAAGATAGCAGGTGCTACGAAAATGTTTTTCTTTGGTAAATCTCACACAGTGTCTCCCTTTTTGTGTTGTTTCTGCTAATATAAGGTATGCATCTCATGAATTATGTTATATAGATTATAAGAATGTGATAAATGTAGTGATTCATTATAAATCTGCGTGGATCTTATGGTGTGAAGTTCAAAAAATAATAAACAAATAAAATAAATTTTCAGGTGTTCCGTTGAAGCCGATGTTGGCACATCCCACAAAAGGCATTGGGGAAGTACTTAAGCGATTTGATGAAGCTGCTTTTACCTGTGAATACAAGTATGATGGCGAGCGTGCTCAGGTATAGCATATATAATGCTGAGGTATATGAACAAAACTGTGACTTTTCAGGATAGCTGAACATTTCAACTCGTCAATTTCACATTCCATATTAAGCATACGTTAGCCCTCTTTTTGTGACAGGGGTTTATTGATATTAAATATGCATTAAAATTTTAACCCTGTCTATTGGACATCTGTAACCAGCACACATACCAGTCAATTTTTTACATCATTTTCTCTATCCACAAGGGAACGCACCCTGTTGCTACTGCTGTAGTGTTTGCTGCAGTTATTTCCCTTTTTATTCTTATATCATTTTTACCTCTGTCTAATCTTACAGATTTATACAGAATTCACAATTATATTTTAGTGATTCACAATATTTAGTTTACAATATGCTTTTACAATACGCAAGATATTTTTTTGCCTACAGATACATATTCTGGAGAATGGTAAAGTATGCATATACAGCAGAAACCAAGAAAATAATACATCAAAATATCCAGACATCATCAGCAGGATTCCCAAGGTAATGCCTTATGATTTAGTTAAAAAAAATGCAAACTAATACTTCCTTATAAATTTCCTGTAAATGCTGGAGAATTCACAGCAACTGTGAGAAACTAGGTCTTTGGAAGTATACACTATAATGCTATAAATTGAAGGCTAGCACTCAAGGGAGTTATATCTGTAGGAGGCCAGAGGAGGGGGGATCAAGACAAGGTGAATGTACTTTTCCAAAGTAAGCAACATTTGGCCAAAAAAACAATCACTGCAAAATACATTTGTGGTTCAGAGCTGCAGGGGACCTGGATCCTTCCCTCTGGCAGCCAGTGGACGTCTGCACGATGCACGCAGACAACCTCCCGGGGCTTCTGTGACCAATCGCTGGCGTGAAATGACCTTCCGGTGCTCCATCATAGAAGCCCCAGCGGACGTACAGGCCAACGGCGGAGGTTGTCATTGGCATTCACCAACTGACAGAGGAGGATTCCCTGCAGCGGTGCGTGAGACATATCAAGGGGCAGAGTGGCATATAGAAGGAGGTATAGCTCGAGGTCCTGGGGATATTCTGTCCAAAAAGCAACGCGAGGTGGCCTTGAGCGACAGCAGTTTCCCCGAGACCTACCACGATATAGCCAGCGCGCCTTCGGAAATCAACGGGAGGCTCCTTCCACGAATCAGTCTCGATTCGTACCCCACCACCTGTGGGTTCATAGCGGGAAAAGGGTGTGCTGGTGTGGCCGATGGTGTCCAGGATATGAAGGGTTAAAGTGTGTGGACAGGACATGTGGAACATGGACAGGGCAGCACATGAGGGAGGACAAAGGCACAGAAAACGTGTGTGTGTGTGTGTGTGTATATGTGTATGTATATATATATATGTATATGTAATCTCACGACCCCTGATCATTAAAAGGCACTTTTTAACCCTGGGTTGTGACAATCTATTGTATTTCTAAACTGTCAGGGATCTCGAGGTCCCAAAATTCCAGGTTAAAGGGCATGTTCATCTCTTTTCCCTTTGTGCAAGTCATATGCATGAATTATCATGGGAAAGCCCTACTTCTGCTAAAAAAAAAGTCTTGTGTTGTTACACTAAATGATGAACTAGTTGAACAGAGCCATAGCAAATTAGCTGAAACTCCTTGTTTCCTCAGTAGCTGGCATCATGATATAATTTGTAGATATTTATCCAGCAGACAAAAGAAACGACATGAGGAAAGGGCAGTATTGTTCTTTAGAAACTAGGCTTTGCAGAAATTGTTAATATTGTTTGTTAATGTTAACAAATTGTGTTCCCAACAGATATCTCAGATTTACATTTGTTATATAGTCCTGTGCTTACTGTGCATAAAGTCCACCCTTTTGCTTATTGCATGGTAGTGTTTGCTAATATAAGAAAATGATGGTGGTCAAAAGGTATTTATGGTACACAATATTTTTAAATAGGTAAAAAAAGAAGGCGTTAAATCCTGTATCCTTGATACTGAGGCTGTAGCCTGGGACCCAGAGAAGAAACAGATTCAACCTTTTCAAGTACTTACAACAAGGAAACGTAAAGTATGTGCTGAATAGTTAATTGTTTTCTGCTTTTCTATGTGTGTGTAATAATTTCATAACAGCTTGTCACTGGCAGCCTTCCATGTTAATTGTAACATTAGCAATTGGCTAATTACCAGGGAAACATTAAACATAGGGAGGGAGAAACAGTTGAAAGCAATGTACATGTCTTGCTGAATGCAAGGTCCCAGCACATCTGACAAAACCATAACTCTTTGCATATTTATTACTCACCACAATGTGTGTGGCATTAGTGTGGATGTATAAATGTATGTATAGGCATGCTATCTCCATAGACATTGGCAGTAGAATCTGTCATACAAAAGAGTTCAGTGAATTAAATCTTTGTGACCGGAACTGTGTACCTACCTTTTAACATTTCTGTCGTGTGTTTACCTATAATTGCTCTGAAAAATACCACTTGTCTTATGTTCGAGGTCATCTTATAATCAGAACTCAAATAGAGGTCTGACTATAAGACTAATATCCTGGTCCCACACAGCGCTGCAGGGGACCTGGATCCTCCTCTCTGGCAGCCAGTGGACATCTGCTTGATGCAGCCCGACACTTCTGCTGTGGCTTCTATGACTGGCGTGTGAAAAAGTGCTTTTAGGGAATATGTCGTTAAATTGAAATATGGTACCCCTACTGTGCCTCAAATGAGAGATATGGACCCGGAAAGTGATCTGTGAAGACTCCAAGTCTGAAGATTTGCACATGTTCCAATTTTTACCCCACAACATCTTGAAAAACATGACATACCCTTGCATGTGGCATATTGCTGTACTTAAAGGGTACATTTTTACTGCAATATTTGGCATGGATTGGCACTAAAACGATTGAGTTTTGCTAATTAAAAGCTGAAAACTCAACAAATTTTAAGTGTTTACCTTTGCTGAGCAGTTTTGTGTTTGTTTGTAAGCTGCGTTTAGGGCCCAATTTCCAGCATATCACATTAAAAAAAAAAATCTGGTTTGGAAACAGTGGTGCACATCTTTCATATTTACCAGTCATAAGGTGTTACCAATATCAGGACAAATACCTAAATATATTTATTGGGCTGGCTATGTATAGTTTTTTTTAAAAAAAAATTCACAATTGAAAAAAAAACATAAAACGGCCTTGGTAGTAATTGGTTCGTGGTAAGTTGTAGACAGATGGATCCCAATTGTGTCAGGGCAGTACTATGTGGATGTTTACAGAAAAAAGGGTGCTACTATAGCGTGCAGTCTACCATTAAGTTGCCATGCATTTTAAACTGGTGTGCATTCTGTCCAGCAGAAGTACCAGTAAGAAGTTCAGTATAACCGTAAAACACCGCTATAATGTTTAAAGATTTCTGTAAAAATATCTATACAGGAGAATCCAGGTTTTAAAAAAATAAATAAATTTTTGAAGCAAGGCTCTGATTGTCGCAACGGCATCACAAAAACTGTTATCAATCATTGAGCATAAATAAATGAACAGGTTCAGTGATTCATTGCGACAAATGGCCTGTAAATGGAAATACCTTTTTAGGGTGAACCATCAAGATAATTCTGTGGATCCAGTGAGAGGAATAAACACGCAAGTGATTGAACGGTTGTGGTTGGATGCCAAAATACGCATTTTGAAGAAAATAAGGCATTCCCTATGAGCTGGTTCAATCACACCTTGAACACATTTGATGGAAAGTGCTAGGAAATGATGCAGAATATTTGTTTTTGACATTTCTTAAGGACATACAGTGTGTATCTTTTAAATGAAAAGTAAATCAATGGTATTGTATGTCTTAATTTATAGAATTAAGTGTAAATATAAAACAATATTGTTCATTGTATTTTTATGATAAAGTTCAGGAAGACTGCACGTTAAAGTAGCACCAACAAAAAAAATCTTACTTTTTACGATGACGTATAAGTACAATAGTTAGTGTTCTAACTATTTGTAGTAACTGTATGGAAAGTCCAGCCAAGTATTTTGTGTTTGTGGCTTGTTTTATTAAGACCCATATTCATTAAATACTGCCTTTCCCTTGATATGCAATCTAATTTTATTTTTTTAGGATGTTGATGCTACAGAAATCAAAGTTCAAGTATGCGTGTATGCATTTGACTTGCTTTACCTTAATGGAGAGGTGAGTTGCAAAAATGTGAGGTATGCAATGTTTTTTTGGGTATTTGAAATTCTGATGTATAAAAGTTTTTTTTCACAAGCTTTTAACATCACCAATAGAAGTGCTTGAACTTATGTACTTTAATATTCTTTTTATTACATATTGGTTTTCAGTCTCTGGTCAAGGAACCATTTGTTAAAAGACGGCAACTGTTGAGAGACTCATTTATGGAGACAGAAGGGGAATTCATGTTTGCTGTTTGCATGGATACATCAAATACAGATGAAATATCAGAATTTCTTGACCAGTCTGTTAAAGGTAATATTTGAACTTGAACTTTGACTTGGCCCATTTAATGATTTAAATATGTTGATGAACATTTAGGATATGTAAGATCCACTTATATGCAAAGTCCACGTGCTCTGCATATGCAAGGACAAATTAAACATTTTATTTGTCTCCTCTCCCTGGGAATATCACTTATTGCACTGCAGAACCATACTACTGTTGGTTTTTGTGGTAGGGAGGTATGGAATCTGTTCACATTCACTTCAATGTCAGACCTAGTTTTCACTTGTATGAGAGAAAAAAGTGTTGCTGACAGTACTTAGGCCTGTTCTTCAGGCATATTATATAAACCGTTTCATATTTTGTACATCATGTACACTTGTACAGAGAAATTGAATTGTACCTACTTTGACAGCTCATTAAAATATTTTTATAATACAAAGAGTTCCACAAAAATATGAATTTTAAACTGACGTGACTCCACAGAAGAGTAAAAAAATTGGTTGCACAATCCTTAACAGTGACTGCCTCCAAATGTTTTTTGTAGCTATCTATAAGCCTCTTGCACCTGTTAGCTACTACTTGTTTCGTTAGTCAATTGCAATCTGTTCAAGTTCCTGAATGTTTAAGTTTAAGTAGGGTTGCATATGCCAGAGGGTCTCTTTCCTTGCTGCTGTTGCCTATTTTTTTCTTGCTCATATATTAGAATTTTTAAAGGCTACAGAACTAACAGCTTACCTAGCCTATATAGATAGACATGTCATGGAGGCCCACGGGATAACAGTAGGTTCTTTTGGAGGACGCCTCACATTTTGCAGACCATAAGGCTGAAGAAGCTCCAAAAACAGGCTTTGGGGCATCTACAGCTATCCACAGACCACGTATTACAGTGACCTTTGTGGTTATATTTATGACTATAACAGATGGAACAAGATTTTGTCAAAGCCTATAAGCTGTAGGAAGCTGCTAAGTATATTGAATTTCCTCTGTGATGCTTCTGTGTAAAGTCTATCCATATGGCAGCAAGAACCTCAGCCTTGAATGTTAAGCCATAAAGCCCTCCATGATAGAAGTCCTGCACTGCAATCAATACCTTTAAGTCTTGTTTGTGTGAAATTCCTTTCCTTGATAAACAGTTTTGAAAAATGTTGAATGCCGTTGCAGAACATGCTGTGGCGGCAAGAATCTTCAAAAAAATAAGGACGTTTTTACGGACGCAAGTTTTAATACTTTTGTCCTTTTTGAAGGCACCTGGTCTTCCCGAAAAAAGTCATCTTTCCATAAACTTTATGGCGCTTTTAGTGGTGTGGAGAGCTTTGACAACATGGAGACAGACTGTTGAGGAAATCTCTTTAGGCAGAGTGGCATATAGGGGGTATAAGGCATATCAGGGAGGCAGAGTGGCATATCTGGGAAGCAGAGTGGCATATAGGTGGTATAAGGCATATCTGCGTTTTTCTCAGTTTTTATTAATATTAACCAGTAATATTTACTAGCAAAACATAGGGTAGTCTTATATCCAGGCTTTCTTTTTTTTTCTCCTAAATTAATATTCATGTTTTGGAGGGTCGTCTTATAATGGAGTAAATATGCTAATACTAGCATGTCCACAAAGTCTGAGTTTTTAATTCGATAAAAATGGGTAGACTAGATCTGCCAACCAAATTATTTTTACCTGTTGTGCGTTTCTGTGTGGAAAGTGCTGCTGCTGGTTTCAGTAGGAGAACTTTAATGGCGCTGATTCCACTAAGCAGCCAACTATTGGCAGGAATAGGTGGACCATAGATGAGAGAAGGGCAGGTGCAGCAGTACTACCTCTGCTGTGTCAGGTAAATGCTTTACTTCTAGGGAGAGTTCAAAACAAATCTAAAAATACACTTTTAAAGTGTGTTCTCCACTTTGCAAAGCTATTTTATAGAGCATTAAAATCCGCTCTGCTTAAAAAATAAAAATAAAAAAAATGCGGGTTCCCTAGCTACTATACCAACGCTGTGTGTCAATTATGCATAGTCAACCAACAACTGTCAGATAACATTTCACAGATCTAATTATCTATTTGTATCATTGAATATATATATATATAGAACACTACATCTAACATTTGGAGCTTACCATCCACTTTAATCAATGTCTCCTTCCCTATTCCCCCACTCTATCCTTTTTTTTCCTTTACTATGGATGTTAAAGTAAAAATGAATCCTAAGATCAATCTCTAAGTAATAGAGCCTATGTCCACGCTACCATGTAGTGATCCTATTTTATCAGTTATTTGGAAGCCAAGTAAAATTGATAAAATCACTTTAACCTCTTCCGAAAATGCAGGTGCCCCAAATCTGTTTCCGAGCTCCACAGTATTTAGAGTCTCTTGTAATTTGGGAAATGTGGCACTCCATACCAGGGCTCGTAGTCTGTAGGAAGGATGCTGGCACTCAGTCCCCTCCAGGAGCCCATGGCGCGGAGGCGTCCGTGACAAGACAGTTCTTTTTCTCCTCTGACAGACATTTCGGGTCCGTACGTCATAGTTTAGATAAACTAGAGGGGAATAAAAAGAATTATTTTTTTCATACTATAGGCTACACTAGTATACAGAAGTGAAGGAAAATATTTAAGAAAATATAGTTAACAGGCATGTGATGTGATACTAATAGGTTATGAATGAAAATGAAAACTTTTTTTTGTTAGCCAAGTAGTTACTCTTTTTGATGTATTTCCAGTGTCCCAAGTGCACTTTTTATTTTTTTAAGCAATTATAACAAATAACTTCTCAGTGGGAGATTATGACTACATTTAAGACGTTTGGGTTTTTTTGTTTTAGATTCATGTGAAGGACTGATGGTGAAGACATTGGAACAAGATGCCACGTACGAAATTGCAAAGCGCTCCCACAATTGGTTAAAAGTAAGCATGTTTTGTCCCTGCTTAAAAAGCATAGGCTGTATATACATTTTTCTTATAAGGCTTATATTCCACATACAAATGCTTAAAACTGATGTTTTATCACTGCTTATGTTTTAAAGCAGATCTGTCAAACAAAAAAACATTAACCCCTTAATGACCAAAGACGTGCCTGACACATCATGATATTAAATAAGACTTTGAAAGCATCAACATATGTAGCATATTCAAAGATGTCGGCAAAGCTTTCCTTGAACAGCTATTATGTAGGATGCTTTTTGATATTATGCTTTCTGTAGGCCCATTGGTAGGGGAGAGGTTAAAATGTTAAGAATATTCATGAGTTGTGAATCATATAACATCATAATTTAATGTATAGCTTTGGATATTAGTCTAGATTCATACACATAAATTAACATAAAGCCCCCTCAGCCTCACACACTAGACCAAGGGTTTTTTCTGCAGTGGGCCACTTCATCAGAAATGTACATATGCGTGGGCCGCACTCATTTTTCACTGAGAGAAAATATGGCCTTTTTTTTTATAAGATTGAAATAAAGTAAATGACACAAAACCTTTACTTTTCCTCTCAGATTTCTGGGCCTAAAATGTTTTATCCTCTGAAGTGACTACAAATTCATTTGGATAAGTAAAAATTAAATAGTTATATTTATTTTAGGGATGCACTAAAATTCTGGACCAAAACCTTAAATGACCCCCTCCACACCTATAAAAATAAAATACAAATACTTACTTTTAATAAAA
>VKOC01000692.1:0-233486 GCA_009364415.1 Spea multiplicata
CCCGTGTATAGTTTATTCGATGGCTGTCAATACAAATAAAAAATGCGTTAACTGATATTTCCAATTATATACATATTGTTCAAAGTGCAAAAAGTAAGCATTCAAACTATCCTCACTCACTGAATAACCTACAAAGTCCATCATTCTACACAGAATTTTTATTCAAAAGTGGAAAACGTTCAAGACAGTTGCCAACCTCCCCAAGGGTGGAAGCCCCAGCAAATTCACCCCAAGGTCTAAATGTCAAAGTTCACATTAAAAAAAAAAAACGCTGACAAGTATGTTTCCTTTTGGAGGGTTGCCAGGAAAAGCCTCGTTCTCTTTAAAAAGAACATTAAGCATTATGGCTTATGTTTATAAAGTTGCATCTGACAAATCCACAAGAATTCTGAACAATGTCCTTCGGCTGACAAGACCAAATGGAGATGTTTGCCATAACGCACAGCGAGCCCATGGTAAAAACCAACCAGCAATATTAGCAACAAACACCTCATACAAACTGTCCAAGCACGTTGGTGGAGGGGTTCCATTTTGGCTTTTTTGTCGAAATAAGATCCTGACAGGTGTAATTGTCATGTTGTAGTTCATCTAAATTTGTATGATCCTATTGTTGGGCTTCTATGGACAGATATGTAAACCATAGAAGTTCAGAGGGTTTCATTTCTTTTTCACATGACTGTTATAATATAGCAGCAATGATATAATAGTTCATGTCTTTATTAAAAACATTCCAATTAAAAACATTCACAGTACTGGGGAAAAAGTAAGTAAACCCTTAGATTTAATAACTGGTCAAAACTCCATTTGGCAGCAAAAATCCTCAAAGCCCCGCTTTTCCCCCCCAGTTTTTAAGGCCCTGGTTTTTGGGGGGGCCCAAAAGGAAAAAAAAAACCCTAGCATAATGTCCAGAAGGAATTTCAGACTAATTCTTCTTACAGAACTGCTTGTGGTCAACACATATTCCTAGGATGTCTGATGTGAATTGGCCCCATTTTGCGTTCAGCATCTCTAATAGGTTAAAAATTCTGGGCTTCTAATTAGACACTCCAAAAGTCATTTTTGTGTGTAATAATTGCTATGGTAGATTTACTTTGAGGATAGCAAACTCAAAATTTGTGAGTGTTTTATGTCAAAGTAGCTCTAAAACACACTCCAATCCTGTTTCATTGATTGAACTCCAGATTTGCTAACTCTTGACTCCAGTTAGTTTTTGTTAAAGTAATTAGCTTAGGGGTTCACAGATTTTTTCCAACCCAACTTGTGAATGTTTGAATTATGTATTTAATATGGACAAGAACAATACAATCATCAAACACCTTATGTGTGCAGTCACTGCCAAAACACAGGAGAGATGCCAACCCACACAGGGTGTAAACAACCCTGCCTAATATCCCACACAGCCTGTAACCCATCTGTCTCTGCATTTAGAAGAAAATCAGTCCTATACTGTCCTAAACAACAATAATGAATTCAACTTCACATTCACCACAGAAGCCAAAATATCTATATTAAAAACACAGCTCTGTCTAGTCTTCTGTCCTTCTGCACCTCAAGAATTTAAAGAATCTACTTTGCTTCAGCACTTATCAGGTTTCATTAACCAACTCATTTCTCAGCCTTACCACCAGACACCCACTAGCCACAGTGAAAAAGTTATTTGACTGTCCTTAGATCATACAGCGATCACAAGTATCACACTACATGTTACAGAACCCCCTTTTCTCCCCCACCCTGATCAGATGCAATCAATGTGCAGGGTAGATAAACGCCCCACCACATCAGAAAGTTATTGTATACAAGCACTAGTAGAGTCTTAAAAGTATTTAAAGTGTCACACAAATAATCAGCCTTTGCATTTAAAGAGTCACTTACCCCAGATTCACGATCCTTTCTGCTACAAAGGCTAAAATAATCCCAACTAGGGTTATTTTGAGCAGTTTCCCCATGATTGCAGTGTAAGTCTGCTTGCCTGCCTGCTCCAGTCTTTGCTGCAGTCAGCAGTGATAGTTTACGGGGCGGATCCTGCTGCTGCTGGCAGGGAATGGATATTTCTACAAGTGAACTGCTTGCTCTGAATACAGCATCTAAACTTTGTACACACTCAATGAGCAGCACTTGGGAATAAATGTAAACAGCAAATTTAGCAACAGTGTCCAAAGTCAGTCAGCTGCTGCAAGGGCAGTAAGATATTGTAATACATAAAGGGGGATATTAACTCACTGAGGAAAATGTCTTTTTGCTGTAAGAGTCAAGGTGTAAGGACCCCACCTTCAATGTACACTGGAGTCAAGCTATCAGACACTTTCAAATCAGTGGTCATGCCAGCAGACGCATTTTCTTTAGATTAGCAAAAGGTGCATTACACCTGCAAACGTGATAACAATCATATAATGTTACAATTCTGAGTGGATTATGCACTGGAGCTCTCACACAAATATGCCTCCCTACAAAATACGTTTATTAAACAAATTAAATGTAAATATCCGCTCATATCCAGCAAATGACATTTTCTAGCATTTCTGCATATATTACAAAATTCCACCATTGGATGAATATATTTACACTGCACATATCTCACACACACACACACCCCCCTATATAATATCTTACAATATGGTGCATTTTTATTGTGGAAATTTAAAGCTATAGCACCCCAAATATCAGCCCAATACATAGCAAATGGGATTTGTCAACATTCTACATGGGGTTAAAAAAAATTCCCCCATTAGACCAATACAGTTACACTGCAAATATGCAAATATCTCAAACACATCCGCCTCTATTTTTTCTGAGAATATGGTGCATTTTTACTATCAGCCTAGTAGACAGCAACTGGGATTTTTCAACATTCTACAGGGGGTTAAATAAAAATTCCCCCATTAGACCAATACAGCTACACTGCAAATATCTCACACACACCCACCACTATTTTTTTGTGAAAATATGGTGCATTTTTATTGTGGAAATTTAAAGATATAGCGCCCCAAATATCAGCCCAATACATAGCAAATGTGATTTTTTTTCTAGTAGTAGTTAAGCAGAAACTTACTAAAACTAAAGAAGTAGGGTTTTCATTACTCAAATATAGTTATAAAAAACATCACAGATGGTCTTATGGAAAGTGGCATCGGCAGGAGGGGGCAGAGGGGGCCATGGCCCCACTACATCTCGCCAGTTGAAACACTGTAACGGGTTCACCAAGAGAGCTGTAGTAACTCCCAGAGATCACCCACGTGTATCCTCCTGTCGTCCCCGGAATCACTTCCAGCAACAGCCAGCATGCGCACCTTGGAACCCTTCTATGTGTACCCAATAAGTAGACACAACTACCTTGAATTGAGTACAGCAGGAATGAACAGTTTATTGTTGTAAAACATAGACTGATATAGCCACAGAATCTTATTAACATAAATTAACATTGATAAACAGGTAGACAACCCAACCTTTAATCCCCAGGCAGCAATCCTATTGATGGGATTAATTAAACAGTGGAGTTCCTGTGCTATCTTTGTTTGACAGCCAGACTGGAGCCATCTCTGAGTACCTTGGGCCCCTGTATGAGAGGTCATTCAGTCACATATCTCCCTTTTTAAAAAGAAGACTGAACTGGGGCCAGACCCCAACCGGGTCGGCATCCAGTTCAGTCGGAGAGCACAGCTCCGTCGCTCCTGGAGTTTTGGATGCAGGGGGCTGGCAAGAGGCACCTGTCCCACTAACGGGTACTGGGGTACACTTAGAGACTGGGGAGTTCGGGTCCCAGACGAGGACAACAGTCCCACTAGCCAGGGCAGGGAGACAGGGTCCATAATCTGTGGGTAGCAGGCTTGCTTTCAGTCCTCTCCACGGGGCCCAGTGATGGACAGTTCTGTCACACACTCCATCACAAACACCATCTTTTTTTTTTGTGCAGCCGTGATAAATGTGAAGGAGAGAGAGGGGCGCCAAACGGTTGCTCAGGAATAAGTTTTCAGCAACCACTCGGCACCCCTCAGTCTCCTCTGTAAGGCCTCTAGCTTGGTCACGGTGCCAGCATTTCATGCTGAGCGCCAGAATATTACGTCATATAACGGCGCTCAGCAGTGAAGTAGCGCGCACCGCAGCAGAGAGAGACAGAGACAGAGGCCTTGCGCTTCCACCGCAGGACTTCTGCAAGGTAAGTGAACTACAAATGGGGGGGTAGATAGTCAGAAGGGGGGGAGAGGGGGTAGATAGTAAGGAGGGGGTGGACTTGGTCTGAAGTGGTGATGAAAATATTTCCTCTATAATGAAAAAAACAGCTGTGACACTGAGCAGGGACAATACAGGGCAATCTATAAAGCTTCTCTTTTGCGTCTCCTTGGGGGCTCTGTGTCGCAGTAAAAGGGACTTTGCCCACTGTACCTAGAAAGATACCTAATTCTCCACGAAAAGGCATGATAGCAGAAACATACTGTATGTCCTGGCTGTTCGAGTTCATGCACTTGGAAAATGTTGCTCTTGTTTTGTAAATGTGTTCCCCTTATGCAAATAATTTGCTCTGTACATAAATCATACCGGGAAGCTTGCCATAATGATATTTGGCAATCCCACACATCATCATTTTAAGCAGCCTGGTTTATTAGCCCTATGGTAAGGGCTTGTGGTAGTGATATATAATCATATGTATAATTCAGACAGACCAATAGAAATATCTTTTAAAATAAATTTCATAGGGAAACACAACTTTAACAGATACACGCACTACCTATATGACAAAGATACAATCTGAAATGACTTCATGTTACTAAAGACAGACATTTTCTTTGTTCCGGTTTATTCATGATTCTTCTGTACCGTTTTTTGAGTAGAAAGTTGCTGTTTGGCACGGAATGAAGCGAGGAGGGCAAGTCTCCTTCTTACAGTCTGATGAGAACAGTATTAAAACAAAGTATAGGATGTCCACGGCTATATTCAATAATTGTGATTTGTATGTATGTTACATATCATTCTCATCGTTTTTTGTCGTTGTAAACCCTCCAGGGGTTGACAGTAGTTGTCACAAACATCTGTGAATTCCATGAAGCACAAGACGAGATGACAGTTCACAGGAAGTCTGCCTTCTGACCTGAACCCATTGCAAACTAATACAGCATTTGTAGGTTTCAATACAGTATCTTCAATATTCCACATGGGTTGTAGAGTAAATACACCCGACATTCTGCCAAACTTTGGTGGGTTACCTTATGACAGAGTCAAGTTTATTTAGTCTATAGAATTGTAAAAAGATTTGGAAGAAGGACAGATCCACTCTAACTATGCATACCTCCAGTATCGACCCTCCATAATTATTGAAGTGAGATGAAACATTTTATCTTATGAAAAAAATCAGGTTTATGCACAAACGCCACAGAGTTTAAACAAAGATTATTAGTGCTTAATGATCAGAGATGACTCATTTTACAATACTGTAGGGTGCATACAAAGTACTTCTTTATCAATGTATCATTTGGTGAATAGGTTAAGTGAAAATGTTTATAGTGATAAACATTTATGCAACTCATCGTGTGTTGCCTTTGTGTTTCTGGTGTGTCTGGAGCACTTTCAAGCGTTTTACACGATTTGTGTGATTACTCCAGGTTACAGTACAATGCTTTGTGAAATATCGTGCCCACAAAAAGCCTCCCGTCATAGACTGCAGCACAAGAAGAGCCTTGGATCAAAGAACCACTGTCAATGTAGACTTGAGTCACTACAGGATGGTCGGAGTGTATGTTCTGCACGCGGACAACCTAAAATAAAAAAAAATAAAACACTGTAAATATAAATTTTGCTGAGTGATAGTTCTTTAAAAGTTTTTTATTCAAATACCACTTGCTGTAAATGAGTCAATAGTGTTCATAACAAAGCTACCATAACAGCATATGCAGGTGCATGCGCAGGTGCCAACCAGTGCTACATGACCGAAGACAGGAAGCAGTTACAGGAAAAGCATACAGAGAGGGATCAGTGAAGCAAACCTAGGTATACCCAATCTCCAAAGCATTACATTCTAATTACCACCCTAAAGTATACATTTTCCGATGGTCTGTTTCCACCGAAATAACCATGTGAGTTCCACATCTAATTTCTATTAGTAGCATTTATCTCTTAAACCAGATTATCTAGGGTTAATCTTCATTGTCTATAAAACACCAGGCTTCCTTTTTAACCGTTTGGTGTACATTTATTGAAGCCAACTTCTTACAAATTCTTATGATCTTTTGTACACATTGCAAATTCAAGCTGACATTCAAGAACACTGACTAATTTAACTATGTATTATGTGAGACCAAAGAAATCTCTTCTTGCAGACAAATCTTTGGCTTTGAAATGGCAACACACTTGCAAACTCCTGCTTCATTGAGACACTCCTTAAACAAAATGCGAAACTGAATACCTTCAGTGTGTGAATGTGAGAATGAGGTAGATCATTGATTTTAGGATTCTTTAGACCGCTAAGATCCCAAAAGGGATTTTTTGTATGTTGGCCCATTAACGAATTTCACTTTGAATTTAATGCTACATCTTTTTGGACCAATGTAGCTAGGCCCAATTATTAATCTAGATCTGAAACCATATTACGTGAGTTGAAGAGCACCTTAAAACAGTATGTGAATTTCAACTACAAAATCAACGAGATTGTGGCATACTATATATTTTGGGTTTTCTATAGAGGAAACGTAAACACGAACCTCTGATCCAGGGGGATCTTCAGAACTGTACAAGAAGAGTTTCTTTCCATTTGGATGTGCTCCTGCCCAAATGTCTCCTGTGTTTGGGTCAACAAACAGATTGTCCACAAGTGTATCTAACTGCAAAACCTAAAATAAAAAATGATTATGTGTTAAATAAAAAATCATCATCTCCTCTGAAACAAGTGATAGTTATTTTAGTATTTTGTGTATTGTTTAATATGTCTCCTGATATCTAAGTAAACCATTTTGAGGCAACATTCAGTGCCTTTTCCTTTACCCCCTGGCAACAACTCAAGAGACCTGGATGATTAATGTTCACGTTTAGCTCTCTCTAATAAACTCATAATACCTCAATCATAATACCATCAAACTTAACAATGGATTATCAAGAACAATTAAAATTCAGCAGTAATATAAGCCGCTCACCTTCACTGGGGAGAGCAACCAGTTTGTCTGTTTTTCAAAGACATTAATCGCGTGACCAAGACAATCGGCTACGTAAATATACCTTTAGGAAAACATAAGTGGCATAATCAGATGTCTAGCAACAAGGGATGAACTACACAGTGAGAATTCCCAGAGGAGCACCGGTTCTCCAGGTCAACACCTGAATCCTCCAGGCTGCGGGAGCAGGTGTTTCCCGCCCATTTCCCCTTTAAATGGGGGTGTTTCTCACGAGGTCAGCGGGAACACCCACCGGTATCAGTGAGAACACACACCAACATCATGGGGGCGGTCCTGGCTGCGTCCCACATGGGAAGGCTCCGGGTAGCCGGAGCTCAGAAGTTCCCAGGTATGGTCATATGTCAGTGCTCCACATCACTTAGCTATGCAGAGTCCACAAGAGTGCAGGAGAAGCACCTAAGCAGGTGTGTGAAGCCCAGGGCAGGTCCTACTTGCCCCTGCCTAAGGGTGGCCCCGAAGGTCCCCTCTATGTACTTTCTATGGGTACAAGAAATTGCATCTGATCCTTGATTTATTAAATATTCCACATTGACTAATACCCATCGGCTTTATAGATGCTCCCACTTACCCACTGTTTGTGACATTAGCGGCATTTTCATCATATAGTCATTCTGTCAATATCTTGTCAAAGGTTTCTGGCACCCAAGTGTTTAAAGGAATATACATTACTTGTTATCAGTTGACATGGTAATTCCATTTGCCATATACATTCCAGAAGCTACTTCTTTTACTTCACTCGGGCTGTAGTAAACCACATTTGACCAAGATAATCCCAGAAACCATTCCACTATTCTCATGGTGAAAGTGCTAAAGTATTGATCGTTGGTGGCATAAAAGTTTTCGGGTCCCACTGCTACAATGTCATTAACACTGCAAGGAAGAAAGATGTAACAGGTTAAAGGTCAGGATTATGTGACTGCGATATTTCAAGGCAGATTGATTAACCACTGTATGTGGGTAGACATAGTGAGTTATCAGGGCAAGAAAACTTACAAACTACCCACTATGTCTCAGCAGAAAGCATGTTGCTTCTTTTTAAATAAAGCAACTGGCTTTTTTAGAACGGATTGAACAGGTAATGCGGTGCTATGAAAAAGTACTGCCCCTTCCTAATTTCTTCTGTCTTTGCATATTTGTCACACTTTTGTTTCAGATCATCAACTTAAGTTAATAGTAAGGAAAAAAGCTGCCCAACCCTAAATGGCTCTATGTGAAAAAGTATTTGCCCTCTTAGTTACTAAAGCAATCACTAGACTCCCAGGCATGATTACTGCCAGCCCTGTTGAATCTTAACATCAATTAAATAGAATCTGTCTTGCAAAGTGAAGTAGACTAAAAGGTCTCAAAAAGCAGCACATGATTCCATGATCTAAAGAAATTCAAGAACAGATGAGAAGACATCAGTCTGGAAAGTGTTACAAACTCAATCCAGGAGGTCACAAAAGAATCCAGAGTAACGTGTAAAGAACTGCAGGCCTCACTTGCCAGTGCTCGTGATTCTGCAACAAGAAATAAATTGCACATCCACGGGAACTGCAAGGTGAACACCACTGCGGACCAAAAAGAACACAAAAGCTCATCTCACATCTGAAAGCTAACGCTGTGGTAGTGGGATGTTCGAGGGCTGCTTTGCTGTTTCAGCTCTTAGGTGACTTGCCAAAACCATGATGGGCCATCAGTATGTGACCCAAAGCTAAAGCACTGTTGGATTATGCAGCAGGACAATAATCGGAAGCACACAAGCAAGTCCACATCTGAATGGCTCAAAAGAAGCAACATTAAGGTTTTGGAGTGACCTAGATAATGTTCGGATTTTAATCCAATTGAGATGGTGTGGCCTGACCTTAGCCAGGCAGTTCATGGTTAAAAATCTTCAAGTGTGGCGGAATAAAAACAATTCTGCCAAGAACAGTGGCAAAAATTTCTCCACAGCGATATAAAAGACTTGTAGCCAGTTATCACAAATGTTTGATTGCAGTAAAATGGCACCAAATGTTTCCACATGTAGGCTGTCACTGCATATGATTGTTATTACCTTTGTAGCAGATCATGTTTGATTGTTGTCAGGTGTATAAGAACATTTTCCTCCTCATCAAATTTAAAAATCTCAACGGTAGATTTAGAATTTGGGTGATTGACCACGAAGAGGTAGACTGTGTCATCTAATGAGGTATAACACAGAACAAAATCACAACATAGAAAATACAACGTTTTCACAATGACACATACAATTAGAAAGCTGTATGCTTTATGCCGATGTATCGACAAAATTTGCAGGTACTCTATGTTAGCCTTAGAGTTTTTTTCCAGTCTACTTACATTCTGACATTTAAAAGGACTGAAGTCCTTCCCCCTAAAAGTGGGAGTTTGTAGGAAAGCTTTGAATTTGGCTTCCCTGTTATCACTAGAGATTATGGAAGGGAAAACTCATGTGAGCTGAGCTGGCTGAGCTGGCTCTGTTTTAGACTTGTGCACATGGACCAAAATTATTTGGACAAATGTTTTGTTTCATTTTTTGGTGCATTCATTTTCAGATGATATAAACACAATATCAAGGGTTGTCTAAAGTGCTCTTTAGGCATAGCAGTCTCAACAGGGGAACTGTGTCAATGCGACCAGATGTTCTGGTCAGTATTGAGACTTTTAGGACATCTGGCAAATGCTAATAGTTCTGAGAACATTAAAAAGACAATACAAGGATCAGCTTCTATGTAGCCATTAACACTTCAAGTGTCTTGTATAAACAAAAATGTCTCCATTGTTAATCTATATTCCTAGTAAAGGAGTACTTCAACCATATTTTCATGTTAGATGCATATTGCAAGCAACTTTGCATTCACTGAGTGCATCTTTACTGCATGCAAATCAGTGCAGGCATTCTTTAGTTACAAGAGTTGGAAAATGTGGATCATTTAACTCCTCCCCAACTGCCTCTATTGAAAGCAGGGAGCATTCTTTAGTACAGTTCTTGGACATGCTCAGTTGTGCTGACATTCTGGTCAATGGAAACTAAGCACCCATTGAAATCAATGGAAGTAGCATGGTAAACCATTTCCTTCTTTTCGATGAAGTACAGACGCAGAACTTCTTTTACTTTTTCTTTAACATTGTTCAGCTGCCCCTCCTTTAAGGAACATACTCATTAACCTCGGCGTTTTCAGGATTAGGTTACTATTGCAAGTACAACACATGAAAGATCAACCCCAGCTTGTACTGCTTAACGTACAGGTAATGTGAGATGATTTTCTTGGAAAATGCAAAAAACTGAACTTCACTTCAATGGTTAATATTATAGTCCTGCAACCTCCTGTGAATCCCTCTCAAGTGCTCCCAATGTTTAATTCTACTGAATAATAGGAGTGTTTTGTTGTTTAATTAATATAACACACCCTTGTGTAGTAATATCAATTTGACGAAATACTTAATGCTGTAAGTAATCAAACTCCTTTGCGACTTCCAAAGAAGAGTATCAAACAGGATATCATAGTATAACACTGTTTAAAAATTTAAGTAGTATTTCTTTAAATTGATATTAATACACAAGCATGTGTTAGTTTAATTCAACAGTGCAAACCTCCTATTATTCATGGTTGTTTTGAATTACAGTTGTGTTGATTTGTAAAACATAAGAAAACCAATGTTTTGTATGTTAGACTTAAATTATCCAAACGCAATGCATTCTGTGAAAAAATAGGTTAATGTTTTCCAATCCAAAGTCTGCAAATGTCTGCAGACCCAATGTGGTCTAGAGATCTACCAGTTGTGTCGTCTAAATTCATGGCTCCCAAGTAATAAGTTTGCATGAGTATGCATAGTATTCTTTTTCTGCTAAGAGGTTATGGATACATACAGCCCGCACTGCAACCATTTGTGTAGCAACACTTACAATATTAGATCTAGATTTTTATGATTTATACTGTTGTTTTGATTTCTTTTTTCTCCTGAAGAATCCGACGATCCATCGGCGAAACGCGTCGAGAGAGAGAGACAATAAATCGGAGAGATTTTATCACCATATACCGGATGCTTTATTTCTACATGCTTTTGCACAATATCCTTTGAGTTGTGCTACATCTCAATTGTAAGTGCATTTTGATCTTTTAAGATCAACCTATAGAAAATACTGCACCATCCTGGTTATGTTTGCTTTTACAGAATACAGTTTTTAGAAGCCTGAATTTTGATGAGCCTGCTTTATCCAGTCCTTTTGTGAGTGGAACTTTAATTATAAAATTCTTTTTGTTTGACAATATTACACTATTGGTTTTGTTTCTTCCCCCATGTATATGCGCTCCATTATTTTTGGTCTGCTAGAAAAAAAGAATGACCTACCTTTCTTGTCGATATAAGTGCTGATACCATGAGGATTAAATGAGGAAATATCAAACCCTCTACTGAATCGCAATGAACTTGGTCGTACATTTTCTTCATTCAGGTCCAACAGAAATATTTCTCCAGGCTTTTCAGGAGCAAAGCTCATCAAACTAAGAAATTTCAGACCCTAATAACAAACAAAATTAGATTAAAAAATATGGATGTAACTTTGTTATATATATAGGGTGGAGAGAGTATAAATAATAATGCAAATCTTGATAGCATTTTCTTGCAAAATATATTCAGGGCTTGTTGAACCAGTTGAGATAAATCAGACAGCCATTCAACCATGCAAACTGACTTAACATATTAATTTCCCAAAAGCTACCAAGTAGCATTTTAGGCTTCAAGGTGAATCCATTTATGGATCAAACTCTGTTGATCTCTGTTTATCTAGATTAAATAAACTCTTAACAAATTACAGAACTTTTTAAATTTACAGTCTGGAGGAATAGTGAACAAGTTCAATGGATGAGTTACGTTTGTGTCAGTTTACTTAAATCAGATTTGTAATTGTAATTTGTCATTTTATGTACTAAAACGTATCACCAGTCAAAAGTGAATTTACTTTTTAAAGATGACAAAATCGAAACAACCCAATCTTCGCCCTTACATTCAGTATATATATTTTTTTGGTGGTTCTTTTTGGCACTTTACGTATGGAACATATTTGATGTGCATATTGCTAACTGCTAAAACACTAACGCTAACTTCATTGGAAATGTTAGAAACTGAATTCTGATCTTGATTACCTAAAAATAAAAAGGCAATGTAATAAAGCATTAGAAAAAGCAAGCAGGGTGCTGGGTTGTATATCTGGAGGCATTAATAGCAGGAAGATGAAGGTGATTCTTTTCACCTAGAATATTGTGTAGAGTTAAATAAAGCCCATTTAAGGCCCACAAGGCTATTGACATATTGGAGAGAGTTCAGAGGCAGGCTACTAAAATTTTGAATGATTTGCAGGGTAAAATGTCAGACAAAAAAAGGGAATCTCAATATGTACAGCATGGAGGAAAGGAGAGACACTTAACTATATGAAAGGCTTTTACAAAGCACGGGAGGGAAGTTTTTTTCAGAGGAGAATTTTTTTTAGGACAAAAGGCCATAGTCTAAAACAGGAGTGTCAGATGCTTAGAGGTGTAAGGAAGATTTACTTTACCAAGTGGGATAGTCTCCTGTCAGCAGTAGAGGCTAATGCAGGGTACTGGATAAGCAACAGGACAGACTAAATGGGCCAAACGGGTCTTATCTAATGCCAAAATCTATATTTCTTAACGCAAACAACTCGCAAATGTATTAGCCTATAAGTTAGTGAAGAGGTGAGATTTGTAGGTAAATAAATATCCAAAGGTAGACACAGAGCTCACCACAGTATGATGGGTCTTTAAAAGTAACCAAAACCCCCTTGGGTATAAAGATGCCATCTCTTCCTTACTCCCCATTGGGATGGGGTAAAGAAGGTGTGGACAGACACGGGCCCCTGTTTTAAATTTATTTAGTTCTTTTGAAAATAATGTAAAAGTTTTTTGTGAGTGTTAGCATGCAAGTGGATGTGTCTGTTATGGTGAACCCTTACCTCAACTGACTGCTGAACTTGGTAAACACCCTCACGGGGATTTGGGAGGGCACAGTCTCCTTTTGTTTTTGCAAATGTATCTATTTATTATTTATTAGGCAATTTAATTGAGAACATAATACTTACAGAGCTAATAAATGCAATTCCATTGGGGAGAACGTCAATGTCTTCTGATCCGGCCTCTGTAAAGAGTTTTCATATAACTTTAAAAGAACCAACATTATAAAACAGATAAAGCCTCGGCAAAGAACTTTAAAAGGGCATAGAATTTCTGCACCTTAGTTTCTCGTTAAATCTGGATGAATTATTCTGGCCTCTCTGAGTTTTGTAAGAGGGCGGAGCCAACGGGACATCCTCTCTCACGTTTCCCAATTAGGGGAGACGGTGTGCCTAGAGTCTCCGCCCTTTTGCAGAAGTGCTCCGGGAGATCGGGTTCACAAAGAAGCAGACGAAGAAAAAAGACACAAGTGGACAAAGAAAAAGGAAAAAAGAACAAAACGAGGCAAGAAAAGAAGCGGAGCTGCTGTAACATAGGACATAGGGATGCAGAAGTGGTTGGAGGAGAAAGTAGGAAGACACTGTGAGACAGTGTGAATCAGAGCATTAGAGAATGTGAGAGAGCATGATAGAATGAGTATGAGTGACAAGCACCTAGGCTTAGTTGGCTGTGCGGCAGTGCCACAGATCTGAGGTCTGAAAATAAAACGACCTTGATTAAAAGACAAACGTTTTAAATATGGTAATTGCGTGAAGGGTCCTGGATAGCACTGGGTGCTCTTACCAAAAATTTTAACATGTATTGTGCATTCCCACAAAAACACATTCAATGTCGAGCATCCAGGCAGACTTAACCAGGGATAAATTATTATTATTATTTTATAATTGCAATAAACTTTCAGACACATACCAATTCCTTTCAACAGCTTGCAATTGGGAAGGTCTTTGGGTAACACCTCTCGTGTAAGGTTCAGTCGATGGCTGTCAATACAAATAAAAATATTTTAACTGATATTTCTAATTATATACATAATAATTATATACACAATACATTGCTGAATAACTGACATAGAAATAATTAAAAAATATAAGTCTGAAATCTTTAAATTCTTGGTTGTATGTTTAAAAAAAACCAGACTTCATTCAGACTTCAGTGTTCATTCCTTTCTGTATAGTTCATATCCAAGGATGACCTAAAATTAGATGGATTCAAAACTCTCTGCACTACAAAGTAAACAAAAAAATGGGTTTATTCACTAAAGCATGAAAACACAGAGCCCGGTGAGCTTTCCCTGCCCTTTGGATATCACCGTTAAATCAGTGCTATTTCTTAAAAAACATGTCAATGACCGAATTATGCAAGGACTACTCTGGTCTCATTTTAGGAATCCCCTACTCTCTCGTCTATCGTCCACCCGCAAAACTCATCTCTTGCAAGGTTTCTCTAGCAAGTCCATATCCCTTTTCTTCCATATAAATAAACATCTATGTATCCTAAAGAATTAACTCTCTTACACCTATTGTATTTCATTAACCAATTAATTTTATAACCGCAGCATGCCACCAGACCCACACATCAAAAGTGATAAGTCTGACTAATCTTAGATCATACATTGATCATGTCTTTACATGCAATGTACATAGTATTACACTACATGTTACAGAACCCTCCCCTCCCTGATCAGGAGCAATACATGTGCAGGGTAGATAAAAGCACCATCACAGAAGAACATTATTGTATATAAGCACTAGTAGAGTCTAAAAAGTATTTAAAGTGTCACACAAATAATCAGGCTTTGCATTTAAAGAGTCACTTACCCCAGATTCACGATCCTTTCTGCTACAAAGGCTAAAATAATCCCAACTAGGGTTATTTTGAGCAGTTTCCCCATGTTTGTAGTGTAAGGATGCTTTCCTGGCTGCTCCAGTCTTTGCTGCAAAGTCAGCGGTGGCAACTTATGGGGAACTGGTTACTCCACGCAGAACTAGATAAAGCGTTTACCTTGCCCTTTGTACACAGTATACAATTTGTAGCCATTGAACGAGAATGACTTGGGGATAAATGCAAATAATAAACAGTGTTAAACATCAGGCAGGAGCAGCAAGGGCCAATAAGACATTGTCATTTATGAAAAGGGAGCTACTAAGTCAATAAAAGGAATGGAACTCCTTAGTTAATAATATGTTGAAATTGTTTACTTAGCAAAAAAAAGGCGTCTTAGAGAAGATATGATTTCATTATACAAATACATACAGGGTTAATAACAGCTGACCTCTAATGATCTATTGATTAATATGACTGTACAAAAAACACGACATTCATTCATAAGAAATTTTCACTTAAAGCAGTCAATCTTTACAATAAAGATGTGGAATTCACTAGCCACAGACATTGTGCTATCAGATTCGATAGATGCTTTTTAATATGGGCTCAAATTTATTTATAGAAATATCATTGCTATAAGGACTGGATAAGTTATAGCTAATGGATTCCGTGAAACATTAGATTGCACTTTGGCGTCTAGAAGGATTTATTCCCCTTCTTTGAAGGACAATTGGAAATTGTTTGTTTGTTTTTTCCCCCCCTTCTTCTGGATTAATAGCGATGTTGAATTTAATAGGCTAGTGTCTTTTTTTGCACGTACTTTATTTTGTAGTTTCCATGTAAACAAAATAAGATAAAAAGGTTTTGAGGATTGTAGTTGTTTTTTACTCATCAAGTGCTCTGAAACAAGCTGTTTACTAGTATTTGGTACTAATAGTGCTTAATATTGTTTGTACTAGTTTTTTAAATTCAAGTACAAAGCTCTAAACAACTGTATTTATGATGCATTTAATGCCATGTTAACTAATTGAATGATTAACTTTGATACATTGACATTCTGTGTAATTTTGTTTGTACTATTTTAGCCCAAAAATACTGTAAAATATTACCAATAAATTATCTTAATTTTGGCATATTTTACCCCAAAAGTGTCCCTCTATAGGAAGGACAGTCTCTCTTTGGGCCCCCAAATCTCTGTCTCTTTTTCCTCCCCTGATGCTCCTCTTCCTGGAGCCCTCTAAGTCACAATAATATGTGTTTATAAATCAAAATGCATAAATAAAATGCATTCATCTTTTTTTAATATCCATTCTCTAGTTACATTTATATAAATAGATGCCAAATTCACATACAAAGTATCAGTAAAGCCTAACCTCATAGCCATGCCTCTAATCATACTCCTTAAAATATGGAGTAGGCTAAACTTGGTTAACAAATGAAATAAACATTTGTGTTGATTACGACAGTAGTATATGTGAAGGATGCCAATTAAGGCATTCTTGCATGTGTTGATTGCTGCTTTTGCTTACTGTGCCCTGAAAGCATATCTGCAAACTCTCTGGGTCTTATGCAGAACACAGGTTGCCAGTCTATATTCCTGGTGTGCAAACATCTTGTTCCTCTGTAGCATCTACAGCAATTTTTATTCCCACTTGTGACATTAAAGGGGAAAAATCGAGCTTTTTGCGCACAGATGGGAATTCAGCTCTCCTTCTTCTCAGCCTACCACCCACAGTCTAATGGGGCATCGAAACGGGAAAATCAGGCCCTGGAGCAATTTTTACGGTGTTATGCCTCGGACCACCAGAATGACTGGTTGGACCTGTTACTGTGTGCACAGTAATACCATCAACGGCTCCTCCCAGTTTCCCCCTTTCCTAGCGAACTATGGGTTTCAACCCTCCATGTTGCCCAATACATTTGCGCCACAAGGGATTCTGGCATTGGAGGAACATCTTCAGGAGCTCCTCTCCACATGGGTACAGGTCTGCATGTCCTGCAATACTCAGGGCAGATACAAGCTCCTGGCCAATGGCAGAGGCCTGCCCGCACTCTCCTACCAGATCGTGGAGAGGGTTTGATTGTCTTCTCATAACCTTCGGCTGCACGGACCATCACAAAAGCTAGCCCCCCTAATACATCTGTCTGTTCCGTATCATCCGCAGGGTCAACCTGGTCACGTATGCGTTAGATCTTCCTTCCAGCATGCAGATACATAATGTGTTCCACATGTCCCTTCTCATGCCATTGACATGCAACCGTTTTACCACCTCTGTCCCACGCCCTTGGCCGGTTCTGGTTGACAACCATGAGGTTCGCTCCATCGGTGACTCTCATAAAGTCAGAGGGCGCAATATCTGGTCCACTGGAAGGGTTACGGTCCAGAGGAATGCTCCTGGGTACCAGCTTCCGGTATCCATGGCCCCTGCCTCCTTTGTTCCTTCCATGCCTGCTTTCCCATGAAGTCTGGACCCCCGCGGGGAGGGGGAGCCGTTGAGAGGGGGGTACTGTCACAGTTCTCTCCTGATTTCAAATGAGAAGCCTTTCCTCCCTGTGTCAGGCTGACTCAGCTGATTGCTAATGGTCAGTCTTGCATTCCCTGTGTCAGACTGACTCAGCTGTCTAAAGAACTGCCTTACAGTTACCATAGTTACCCACCTGGCTGTTATCAGGCAATTCCTTTCTGGCTATTTAAGCAGCCAGTCCCATTTTCTCTTTGCCATTGTGTCTGTTCCAGCTTCCAAGTGCATTATTTTGTATCCTGTGTTCCTGTGTATGACCTGGCTTCATCTGACTTCTCTCCTGGCTCCCGATCCATGGCTATTGCATACTGACTTCGCTGATCTTCGTATCCCTGAACCCGGCTCGTCTAACTACCCGTCCTGGCTACCAAACCTGGCTTGTCTTTTGATTACATTTTGGATTATGATTCTGTACTTTGCATTTGTCTTATTAAAGGTGTTATTATATTCTACCTTTTGTGTCTGGTTCCTGGTTCCATACAGTGTGTTAGCATGAGTGTATGTGTGTGTAAATGTGTGTATGTTAGTGTATGCATGTTTGTAGCATGAGTGTGTATGTATGTGCAGGGGCGTAACTAGAAACCACAGGGCCCTGGTGCGAAAATTGTCCCAGGCTACCCCCAAAAGCTGGTATGTGCCAACATTGCCCCAAACAACTTGTTTGTGCCTTCTTTGTCCCTTGCCCCCCTTCCAACATACAGAACATACGTACTAACATATACATTCATACACAACATGCATGCTAACACACAATTAGACATCCGTGCTCACACACACACAATTAGACATCTGTGCTCTCACACACAATTAGACATCCATGCTAACAAACATACATACATACATACATACATTCAAACATTCCCGCCCCTTACCTCTCATCACACCTGCAGCTTTTCTTCTGGCTGCTCATGTGACCTCAATATGCTTCAGTTTCCCTGTGTGGTTTCAAAATAGTTTAGAAAGGGCCCTTCTGACCTGGAACCATATCTTAAATCGATTAAATCAAGAGTTGCCGAGCGGTCGTTTTCAGCAACCCCTTGGGTCCCCCTGACTGGCAGAACTCCAGGGTCCGGTCGCAGTCGCGACCCCTGCGACCCCGGTAGTTCCGCCACTGCCAGTGTGTATGTTACCGGGTGTTGGGTATTTTTTTTTCTTCAAATTAACCCTTCCTCCATTATCTGCCCAGGACTTCTATCTCTCCACGCTCCCCTAACCCCCCCCCGGCCTCCACTACAGATATCCGGAGTGCTGAATAATCCAGTAAACAAAATAAATAGAAGGATAAAAGTAGTACTCGTGGGGCTGCCTGGCTTTGGTTGAGCAGGAACGCGAGTAGCCTACACAGAGACCTGACCTTAACCCCTTTGAACACTTTTGGGATTAATTGAATCGTCGATTGTGAGACAGGCCTTCTCATCCAACATCAGTGCCTGACCTCACAAATTCTCTTTTGGCTGAATAACCACGAATTCCTAAATATACACTCCAAAATCGTGTGGGACAGTGGAGGATGTTACTGCCGCAATAAGGCTGGGGGGCAACTTCATATTAATTCCCATGCTCTTGAAATTGGATCTTCATGTTAAATAAAGTTAAAAAAACAAACAAACGATGCTTTAATCTAAGTCCCGGGCAGGGGCGGCTGCTCGTGAAGTTCTCAGCAACCACTCCACGCCCCTAACTCTCCGTGACTCCGTCGCGGTGCCAGCATCTAATGTTGAGCGCCGGACTATTCCGGCGCTCAACATGAAATGCTGGCACCGCGGCAGAGTGAGAAGACGGATGCCTCCCGCTCTCACCGCAGGACTCCGGCAACAAGGTAAGTGAGGGGGGTGTAGTCAAACGATTAAGTGAAATAAAAAGTCTTTCCTCAACGCGTTTCGGCTTTAATGGCTTCCTCAGGAAAAAAGTATTTGATCGCTTCTTCCACTCTTTTTATGTGTTAATTCGTTGTATTTTCTTCCATATACACTAGATGACGGTGTAACGTTGTTTCCCAAAACATGAGGACGTGTTGTACGCACATGTACACTAGGTGGCGCTGTTACGTCATTCCACAATATGTGAGGACGTATTGGAGGCTGGATGTGCGTACTGGCGTCATTCTGTTTAGACGCGTCCCCATAGAAACGCCGGCTTCTCCTCCGTAGGGCTGTCTCTTCTCTTGGTGTTGCTTCGGGTCCTAGTGTCCTGCTGTGCTGTGAAGTGCAGATGTTAAGCAATGCCATTTGAAGACGGATTAACATGAAGGTAGTATAAACGCTATAGGATGTAAACGTTTAAGGATGTGACTGCATGAATGAGAAAACATTAAACGTGGATATATGAACTATAACTAGTGAAACCTCTCTCTTTACCCACTGATCCGTTATTCTGAACCTCCTGGAGCACTTCTGCATCACAGGGGAGAGGTTGTCCCACTGCTGCATGCCAAGGCTCCAACTTGATGCACAAGTGCTCCTGGAGGCCAGGGTTACGCAAGGAATCATTGGGAGATGCAGATCACTGAAGAATAAAGAATAAGGAAGACATGGAAATCAGGAAGAAAGAAAAAAATGAAAAAAGGTGAGGAGGGGAAAAGAAGAGGGTAGGGAGACATTAAAAGAGAGTGTGACAGAGAATGTGACAAAGGGTAACAGAGAGTCAGAGAGTGAGTGCAGAAAATGAGATTCAAAAGAGAATTGTGAGATTTTGTTTGATTGTTTCATTGGACATTCATATGAATTAATGAAATTGGCAAATTTCATAAAAACTTAACATTTGTACCAATCTGAATACCCAAGTCTATTATGCATCATTCTCACAGTTTATTTTTGTGATTATAAACTATCCAGGGATTTGCACCCTTTAGCATTGCTGTTGCTATTGTACATCACTGTGATCATAGTTCACAAATAGAGGCTACTCATTGGTACAAATTAATGCAGCATTCGTTGTTTGCAATACTATAGCTGCAGTATTCAATGCAGGTGCTGCAAAATAATACAGGGAAATTCTTCCATAGGATGAGATAAAACATGAGAATGAATATTGTGACAATGAACCTTGGCAAAACAATAAATTTTACTTTTGCATGATTCTGATAATCATTCACAATCAGAAAAATTGCTACTGCGATGTATAAAGTTGGCATTTGCCCAGCGCCCACCGTCAATAGACCATGGCTGTCAAAGAGAAGTTGGCCTAGGCAGTCATGCATGATAATTGGTTAGCTGACACATTTTCTCATCCACGTATCTCATGCCAAGTGGTTGGAATCCCAAGGTTTACATTTCCTAAAATTAGCCATCATACAGCTACTGACAAACATAATTCAGTATGTCAGTAAGGCGTACAACATGCTTTAACCAGAGACGTCATGTGTAATATCAATATAATCTGCAAAACAACTAAGGATTGTATTATTCAATTATAAAATCTAAATCTATACAGGCATGAATCTTTTTTACAAAGGCATTTTTTATTATTTTAAACCAAATTTGTTTGGTTGCCTTATTGTGCACCAAATACAATATGTTTATTTAGTATACGGAACTATAAAGTCCATGATTTAGAAGACAGCATACTCCTGCCATCATATGCACTTTAGTGAATTTCACAGCTGAGAGCTCCCTTTAAATGTATGTGGTGCCACCCTTGCAAATGCAAGAATCCCTAATATGCATTTCCAAGGGTTCAGGTGAGTTTCTGATGTTTCTGGGACGCTTTCAAAAGTTTCACACAATGTGTGTGATTACTCCAGGTTACAATACAATCCTTTGTGAAATATCGTGCCTACAAAAAGCCTCCCGTTGTAGAATGCAGCACAAGAAGAGCCTTGGATCAAAGAACCATTGTTGACATACACTTGGGTCACTATAGGATGGTCATAAAGTATGTTCTGCACCCGGACAACCTAAAAAAAAATTACATTTTGGAGAGTGAAGGTTCTTTAAAAGTAATTTATTCAAGTTCCTAACAAGGTTATTTCTCTACCTTAAGAGCCATGAATTTTTATTTGACTTCTTTCTTTCCATAATAATATTATTACAACCCGGTGTGCCCCCAGTGCCTATGCATGGACAGATGTCCACAAATGTTGCCAGAAGGAGGAAAGAAAGCAGATATAGAGAAAGCATACAGAAGGGGATCAGGGAGTGCGACAGCGATATTTTATTATTAGCATTCATTCCTTACTTCAGATTATCCGGGGTTTATTGTTATTGTCTAAAAAAACCAGTACCACCTCCTGTTTTTACAGCGTGCTGTACATTTTCTATTATAAACTAATAACTCAATGTTTCCTTTTTTACAGTTTATGAAGCTAGAGATGGTGGTGGCTGTAGGTTATTTTTTGTTGTTTTTATACTCCCGCAGCGTGCGGTCAGACACTGCGGGACCGGCTCTTCACCTGGAGCGGCATTAAGGGCATTAATCCCCACTAATCAACCTTATGTGAGAATTATTCCTGCAATGATTCATTTAGTTTTTCATAAACCTCTAAGATCACAAAAGTTTATGTGACTTTTTCTATGTTGAAAAAAAATGTTTCACGTTCAAATAAAGGCTTCATTTTCCCTTGGACCATTGTTGCTACATACAGAGAAAATTTAAACACTAACCTCTGATCCAGGGGGATCTTCAGAACTGTACAAGAATAATTTCTTTCCATTTGGATGTGCTCCTGCCCAAATGTCTCCTGTGTTTGGGTCAACAAACAGATTGTCCACAAGTGTATCTAACTGCAAAACCTAAAATAAAAAATGAATATGTGTTAAATAAAACATCATCATCTCCTCTGAAACAAGTGATAGTTATTTTAGTATTTTGTGTATTGTTTAATATGTCTCCTGATATCTAAATAAACCATTTTCAGGCAACATTCAGTAATTCTCTTCGCTGTACCCATGATAACAAGTCAAGGGATCTTGAGAATGGGTACATAACTGTTTCACAGAATATCTCCCAACAACCCAGTTTTCCGATTTTCAGGAACTTTTCCAATGTCCCTGGTCATACTTGACAACTTTTGCTCCAGGTATCCAGGCACAGAAAGGGGAGCCTAAAGTAGATGAAAGTTACGTGGTGCTGCATGACCCTGCAGCATTGAGCCTGGAGCTCCATGTGGGTGAAAGGGTAGATTCTCAGAGTCTGGAACTGACTCCTTGTTCTACAATGTTCTGATCATATATAAAACTCCCAATTGGTGCTGCCAGTATGTTGTGGTTGATATCCCTGATCGAATCCACTGGTGACTCAATTAAGTGTATTTTTAAATATTGACAAGTCAATGTTCCCATGAAGACCGGTATCAGAGTCATTAGGTTAACACGTTCGGTGAGTCACTACATAGAATCTTCGTGATGGGCTATTAAAGGGATAATACTTCAAGAGTCTCAGGGTCAGCTCATTAGGAAAGGTCCCAGGCATGGTTATTTAGCATGTTGTCTCTTACTAATAAACTCATACTACCTATATAATAATTATAATAACAATTAGATATGAATTATCAAGAACAATTGAAGTTCAGCAGTAATGTAAGCCTCTCACCTTCACTGGGGAGAGCACCCAGTTTGCCTGTTTTTCAAAGACATTAATCGCACGACCAAGAAAATCTGCTACATAAATATACCTTTAGGAAAACATAAATGGCATAATCAGATATTTGGACTACAATGGGATGAACTACACAGTGAGAATTACCAGCATGTGAGGAGGTCGAAGGATAACAGTTTATGAAGAGACCACGAGCAGGAGGGAGCAGGAAGCAGTGATTTTGCAGGATCCGCGGTGTGTGGGGCTGGGTTGGGAACCCTGCTTATCCCTGCCCAAAGGCATCTCCAAAGGTGCCTTCTATGGCTCCAAGATTCTGATTCTTGTTTTATGTCCACACAAATATTCCACCAAAAAACCCTGGCCTTATAGATGTTCCTGCTTACTCACTGTTTGTGGCATTAGCACCATTTTAGCCCTGAAAATATGTTTGCTTTCAAAAGCTGCCATTCTGTCAACATCTTGTCATAAGTGTTTATAGCTATACGTTACTTTTTATCGGTTGACATGGTAATTCCATTTGCCATATACATTCCAGAAGCTACTTCTTTTACTTCACTCGGGCTGTAGTAAACCACATTTGACCAAGATAATCCCAGAAACCATTCCACCATTCTCATGGTGAAATCAGTAAAGTAATGATCATTGGTGGCATAAAAGTCTTCGGGTCCCACGGCTACAATGTCATTAACACTGCAAGGAAGAGAAGATGTAACATAGGTCAGGATTACGCAACTGCAATATTTCATAAGGCAGATTGAAATTTTAGTAACAGGCTTCACGATGTATGATCTAGGTCCAAATCATAGGACCAAATGCCTGCCTCTGGAAATACCTCATAATTACATCACAGAGGAGTCCCGTCATTTTACAAACACAGGAGTGAAAAATAAATAAATAAAAATACTTAAAACTGTCCACTTAAACTGAATATTTATATAGGGTTTGTCAACATGCTTTATCTGTACTGTTGGTGTATTGATTAATCCCAGATCCTGGGCTGTCACTCTAGAGCCACTTTAGAGCCATATTATATGAAACACTGAGTATTCAGTGAAACTTGAATCATAATGAAAGAGGGACATCTAAACATTTCCTGAATGTTAACAAGAAATTAGAGACATTCCTGACCACATCTACAACTCCACATTGTATTTATCATAGCTTTCCATGGAAAATAAAATAAAAATGTACACAACTGTAAAATAGTACAAAATGTTTCCGATGTAGGCTATCACTGCATATGATTGTTATTACCTTTGTAGCAGATCATGTTTGATTGTTTTCAGGTGTATAAGAACATTTTCCTCCTCTTCAAATTTAAAAATCTCAACTGTGGATTTAGAATTTGGGTGATTGACCACGAAGAGGTAGACTGTGTCATCTAATGAGGCATAACACAGAACAAAATCACAACATAGAAAATACTACAGTTTCACGATGAAAGATACAATTAGAAGGCTTTTACGCTTTGTGCCAATGTATCACACAAAGTTTCATGAATAGACAAAATGTCCATCTACAAGTACTCTGTGGTAGCCTCATAGAGAGTCTTACATTCAAGTGGACATTTACGAGGACTGAAGTCCTTCCCACAAATTGGTGTCATCATCTGTAGCTATATGCTGGGTTTCCATTATTGCAATGCCTCTTTGAACATGTTTACAAAAAGAGATGGGCAAGAAATGCTGTGTATGATGAACTGGAGACAAGACAGAAAGCAAATCCATGCTTTCTGAACAGAGCATGTGTCAGTCCCAGTTGCTTGATATGGAGGATCCAGACAAATGCAAGGACCCAAAGACACTGCTCCCTGGGGTATCAGTAGCGCTGATGTATATACATAATGAAGGGCTTAAAAAGTTAAAAAGTTTATTATATTTCGTCTGCAAATTCCAACATTTAGGATTGTGAGGGTGATTTTTCTAGATCAAAGCCAACCCCTTGTTTTGCTGATAGACATTTGTGTGGGGCTTTAATTCACATAAATCACATCAATGACAAAGCAGTGTGGAAAATACATTTTTCTTAATTGTTGTAGCTTAGCCCATTCAGACGTGGGTGTCGGTGTGGCAGAGCCTGTCCTGGTGTGTGTGTTTGGGTGTCGGTGTGGCGAGCCTGTCCTGGTGTGTGTGTGTTGGGTGTCGGTGTGGCAGAGCCTGTCCTGGTGTGTGTGTTTGGGTGTCGGTGTGTGGCAGAGTCTGTCCTGGTGTGTATTTGGCCATCTGTTATCTGGTACTTTATTTTCTGTAGGAATAAATTGAACTATTTAATTTTTACTTATTCAGAGATAAAACTCCCTCCTGAATTTGTAGTCACTTCAGAGGACAAAACATTCTTGGCCCAGAAATCAGTGAGAGGAAAAGTAAAGGTTTGCATATTTTATTAAAATGGATTAGGGGCAGTACACGTCTTGTGTATGATAACTTTTTTTTTAGTGTACTGAGGTACTTCCAGTCCCTTTACATACGATTCTATCCTATATTATCTGCCAAGCACTGATGTAATCAATGAGTTAAGATTCTGTCTGTAATTTGAACTCCCTGATTTTAGTAGAAATTATGAAACTAAAATGCTGGTGAGCTTTTTTCTGCAAGAAGGGCTGGCTCAGTATAATGTATTGCTGAATCAGTTAGGAAAGAATTTTCTTTGCAGAAAAGGATCACGCAGGAGGTTCATTGGGGGCTGCATTGTTAAGGGCATTTTATCTCAGCTTCCAAAACACATGGTGGGATGTTTTCCTAGCAGTAAAGACAGATTTTTTTTAAATATTTTAACTGTTCAGCAAATATCATTACTCATAGCTACACCTTTTTAAGGAAAATATTCACTAACCTAGGAGTTTTCAGGTTAACATTTCAAATACAAGATATCACTGTATATTGTGAAGGGCCAACCCCAGTGAGCCTCGCCCACAACAAGGCTTGAGCTTGTCATACAAAATATTTATATGTAATATGGGGGTGTTTTCTAGTGAAGTGAAACATATGCAAATAATTTTGGAAGTACGGCTGCATTACTTTGTGTAACGTACCGGTAATTTAGATTATCCGAGTGTAAAGCACTCTGAAAAAAATCAGGTTAAGTTTTTCCATTCCAATGTCTGCAGACTCAATGTGGACCTCTTATCTACATACCAGGGTTTTATTGAAAATCCTGTCCGTTTTACTGCATCACTAATTTAGAGTGGAATTGTCATCTCAAAACAGGTCCACTACACAGGTTGTGCAAGCAAAGTGCTAGCACATGTATAACGCAAAAGATAGGCTTACTTAAAGTCCAGAGATCTACCAGTTGCGTGGTCTAAATTCATGGCTCCCAAGTGGGCAGAGCCTACCCCAAATCCTATCTGTAATGTCACAATGTTTTGTGCGGGAATAACATTCATTTTCTGCAAATGTGATAAGGATGCATTTAGCCCACCAGCAACCATTTGTGTAGAAACACTTGCAACATTAGATCTACCATCATGTCCGTGGCTATGATTTCACCTTGGTCTGTCTACTTTAAAATACTGGTTAACAAATAGTCACCTACCTTTCCCATCAATATAAGTGCTGATACCAAGAGGATTAAATGAGGAAATATCAAACCCTCTACTGAAACGCAATGAACTTGGTCGTACATTTTCTTCATTCAGGTCCAACAGAAAGATTTCTCCAGGTTTTTCAGGAGCAAAGCTTATCAAACCAGGATATTTGAAACCCTAATAAAAAAAATAGCTTAAAAACTATGGATGCCACATTATTATATTTAAATATATATATATATATGGTGGAGACATATTAATGCAAAGTGTATACAAATTCTATGTATAAGTTGCATTTTTATTACAGGATAGAATTTTTTTATTTGTAATAAAGTCTATCACGAGTCATGAGTAAAGTTATTTTTTTTAAGAATATAAAATCTGTTTCTCAAGAACTCACAGGAAAGTAATACTTACAGAGCTAAGAAATACTTACAGAGCTAAGAAATGCAACTCCATTGGGGAGAATGTCAATATCTTCTGACCCGGCCTCTGCAAAGAGTTTCCATATGAGTTTACAACAGCGAACATCATAAAAAAGTATAAATGGCTTTAAAGTGACAGGGCCACTTAGTTACTCTTAAAATGGCTGTTTTGCATAATATAAAGTTTTCAGGTGAGAGCATATTAGCCAGTTTAGCACAATTTACAAACACTCTCATGTCTTATTATACTGCCATAGAATACTTAAAAACTAACATTTATATGATACTAATAAAACATTTCTTTGGAGGAATTACACCTTTAAAGATACCCAGTTATTTTAAAGATACCCAATTATTCATTTAGTAGCCTTTGTACTCTATACACATTAAACAGAACCTTGAAGCACAACACATTGGATGATTGCTTAGTTCAAATCAGAGTGCCCTTAGATAACTGACCCTTTCCTGTATGGTTTTAAGAGACAACCAGGTTAACTTGTAACACTGCAAGAAGACAGGTGACAGGTTTTAGTGAGATACTTTGAGAAAACAAAATTGATGCATTACTCCCAGTAGTAACATAAACAATCACAGCAAATACCGTAATATATATCGTATATTATAATCGCAATAAACTTTCAGGCACATACCAATTCCTTTTAACAGCTTACAATTGGGAAGGTCTTTGGGTAACACCTCCCGTGAAAAGTTTGTTCGATGGCTGTCAATACAAATAAAAAATGCGTTAACTGATATTTCCAATTATATACATGCAAATAGTAAGCATTCAAACTATCCTCACTCACTGAATAACCTATAAAGTCCATCATTCTACACAGAAATATTATCCAAAAGTGGAAAACATTCAATGCAGTTGCCAATCTTCCCAGAAGTAGAAGTCCCAGCAAATTCACCCCAAGGTCGACAGGCCTCAGTTAGCATGTTAAATGTTAAAGTTCACGTTCAAGTTAGAAAAAGACTGAACACGTGTGGTTTATTTGGAAGGGTTGACAGCAGAAAGTATCTTCTCTCTAAAAAGAACATGGCATCATGGCTTACGTTTATAAAGTTGCATCTGAACAAATTACAAGAATTCTGGAACAATGTCCTTCGGACAGACAAGACCAAAGTGGGGATGTTTGGCCATAACGCACAGCGCACAGCATATTAGCACAAACACCTCATACCAAATGTCAAGCACGTTGGTAGAGGGGTGATGATTTGCTAAAAAGTGGGCCGAAATTCCCACACGATTACTTCAAGTTATTGCTGCTAAAGGTGGTTCTACAAGCTATTGAATCATAAGGTGTACTTAGTTATTGACACGTGACTTTATTTTTGTTGAATAGATCATGATATGGTGTAATTTGTCATGTGTTGTAGTTCATCTGAAATTGTATCATCCTAATTTTTAGACCCACTATGGAGCCTATTGTTTTTTATGCTCTGATATGTAAAACCATAGAATTCAAAGAGGGTCTCCTTTCTTTTTTCACATGACTGTATATATAGCGGGAATAATAAATAATAGTTCACAGTGCTGGTGGAAAAAGTTAACCCTTAGACTTAATAACTGGTCAAACCTCATTTGGCAGCAAAATCCACAAAGCGCTTCCAGTAGTTGTGGACCAGACCTACATAATGTCCAGAAAGAATTTTAAATGATTTTTCCTTACAGACCTGCTTGCGCTGAACCATATTCCTAGGATGTCTGATGTGAATGATGTGAACGGCTCTTTTGAGTTCATTCCACAGCATCTCTAATGGCTTAAGGTCTGGGCTCTGATTGGACCACTCCAAAAGTCAGTTTTTCTTTCTTTTTTTTTTTTAAATCATTCTGTAGTAGATTTACTTTGAGGATAGGAAACTCAAAATTTGTGAGTGTTTTATGTCAAAGTAGCTCTAAAACACACCTCCAATCCTGTTTCATTGATTGAACTCCAGATTTGCTAACTCTTGACTCCAGTTAGTTTTTGTTAAAGTAATTAGCTTAGGGGTTCACAGATTTTTTCCAACCCAACTTGTGAATGTTTGAATTATGTATTTAATATGGACAAGAACAATACAATCATCAAACACCTTATGTGTGCAGTCAGTGCCAAAACACAGGAGAGATGCCAACCCACACAGGGTGTAAACAACCCTGCCTAATATCCCACACAGCCTGTAACCCACCTGTCTCTGCATTTAGAAGAAAATCAGTCCTAAACTGTCCTAAACAACAATAATGACTTCAACTTCACATCCTGTTTCTGCTATACAAATAAACATAAATGCACCTCAAGCATTTAAAGAATCTACTTTGCTTCAGCACTTATCAGGTTTCATTAACCAATTCATTTCTCAGCATTACCACCAGACACCCACTAGCTACAGTGAAAAAGTTATTTGACTGTCCTTAGATCATACAGCGATCACAAGTATCACACTACATGTTACAGAACCCCCTTTTCTCCTCCACCCTGATCAGATGCAATCAATGTGCAGGGTAGATAAACGTCCCACCACATAAGAAAGTTATTGTATACTTAAAAAGTATTTAAAGTGTCACACAAATAATCAGGCTTTGCATTTAAAGAGTCACTTACCCCAGATTCACGATCCTTTCTGCTACAAAGGCTAAAATAATCCCAACTAGGGTTATTTTGAGCAGTTTCCCCATGTTTGTAGTGTAAGGATGCTTTCCTGGCTGCTCCAGTCTTTGCTGCAAAGTCAGCGGTGGCAACTTATGGGGAACTGGTTACTCCGAGCAGAACTAGATAAAGCGTTTACCTTGCCCTTTGTACACAGTATACAATTTGTAGCCATTGAACGAGAATTACTTGGGGATAAATGCAGATAATAAACAGTGTTAAACATCAGACAGGAGCAGCAAGGGCCAAAAGGACATTGTCATTTATGAAAAGGGAGCTACTAAGTCAATAAAAGGAATGGAACTCCTTAGTTAATAATATGTTGAAATTGTTTAGTTAGCAAAAAAAGGTGTCTTAGAGAAGATATGATTTCATTATACAAATACTTACAGGGTTAATAAACAGCTGACCTCTAATGATCTATTGATTAATATGACTGTACAAAAAACACTACATACATTCATAAGAAATGTTCACTTAAAGCAGTCATTCTTTACAATAAAGATGTAAAATTCACTAGCCACAGACATTGTGCTATCAGATTCGATAGATGCTTTTAAATATGGCCTCCAAATTATTTTTTTTAGCAAAAAAGAGATATCATTGGCTATAAGGACTGGATAAGTTATAGCTATTGGATTCCGTGAAATATTATATTGCCTTTTACCGGTATTCCCCTTTTTTGAAGAACAATTGGAAATTGTTTAAAAATTGAAAGAATTATAGCTTATATTGGCTATATACATTTTAGCTAGTGCATACTTAGCTTGTTTATCAATGCCATTGCTGAGTTATTTTAACTCCATATAAACCTAAAGCAAACGCTTATAAATGCTGATAATCATCAATATATGAAATTACGTTTAATGATTGACACAAGTGCAGTTGCTAAAAACATCTCTTCCAACTCTGTGTATAAATAGACTCTCCCTCTGCGATAATGTTACCCAGTCCTGCAAGTATCTCCAGTACTGCACAGCCGGGGTAATAGGTTAGCAGGCATGTGGTATAAGAATGTGTTGTCGCTTAAGCTGGACACGGTAAAACAGCAGACATGGACAAGGACATGGACAAGAGATGCACTCGCACTCTGTCTAAACAGTTGCTTAAAGAAAGCTTTCTGCAGGCTCTGAAAGAAAATGATTTTGTAACGCTGGAAAATTTGCTATCTCAAGGGGAAATCGATGTGGACACCATCTTTGAAGTAGAAGATGAGAATTTGACTCTGGCCTCCTACAAACCAGGTATGATCCAGCGTGACATTATCAGCCGTCCCTGATGCGTCTGGAGGGTACACAACACGCCATAGTATATTCAGAAAGCATCACATACAGAAGTGCTTTTTAATATTAAGAGCACCAATTCTCTTGAGTTACTTTACACGAGTTATTCTCTTCAACGTGATGGACTGCAGCAGGATTGATGAGTAATAAAAAGTATCACATTTTGCTCCACTTGCAATTCAGTCTCTGGCTGTGAACATTGATATCTTTCCAGATCAACCTAAATATACCATCATATGGTGAGCCAGCATGTGCTAAAAAGAAAAGGGACAAACCAGCAATGTATTGTAGAATTTATTACAGACCAAACCTGCAGAAATTGTTAATACAAACCCAAAAACATACCTGAAAGATGTGGTTGGTGTGCTACATAGATTGAGATACTGCTGTTAGGTGTTAGGCGAGTATAATTTAATGTTGCCTCATGGTAAAAGCACACTCTTACACATACTCTCATATTAACACATACTAACACATTCACCAGTGAGCTTATGCTTCAAGACAGACAGAGTTGCCTCCACGTAATGCATAGTTAATATGGGAAGATTTTTTGAAAGCACTATGCCTTATACATGTTGATCTCAGCCCCTCTGGCTGGAGATGCTCACTGTAATTGTACAGAATCGCAGTTTTGTAAATAGATCAATTTGTAATCTGGGTTTTTGCAGGCACTTTTTTGAGGCACTTGCATGTTTTACTATATCTTATTGTGCTGCATGAAAGAACTGTAGATTTGAGTAGGTGAGAATGTTGTAACATGTGGGAATAATATATATCCTGATGGCAATCATGAGCTGTCTCCAAGTCAAGGATAAGGTTCAAGAAGAACTGTAACAAGAGATGAGTATATATATTTATATATATTATATTATATAATAGATCTATATATATATATAGATATATATATAGATCTATATATATATGTATATATACATACACTATATATATATACAAGCCAAGGAAGAAGGCTCTTGATGGAAATATATATATAAAAATAACAAATAGCCCTGCACTCCTACCAAAACATAAATATGGTGACAAATACTAGTTTCCCTAGTTTAAAAATGGTGCCTGGTGTTTGTCTGTTAGCGCTTTGCAATAAAAGCTAAGTACTATTGAAGACCATGCGTGCTGGCTTTATTACCCCTTGATTATATCCCCTTGATTATATATATATATATTTCAATATTTACGTTTCAGAGCCAGCATTATCCAATTGATTTCCTATCCTGAACTTCTCTCACTTCTCTTGTAGGTTTTGGGGTCTGCCCTTAGACAACATCCCCAGCCCCCCTCAGTGGTTGATGCTTATGCTGCTGATGTCATGCTATGACATCACATCCCAGGACTCTTAACTATGTGTGCTGTTGGGTATAGCATGCTATGGAGGCTGTGGCGGGTCAGCTCAGTCTTTCATAGCGTAGATGGGCCAAATGGAAAAGATCAGAGATCTTGTTTTAAACCGGCCCAGACAGTAACAGACTGAGATGCCTGATAGAGCATGCTGCCCCTGGTTTTGCTCCACAGGGGTTGTTACTGGCCTGGATCTGCTACTCTAGGCCTAGTCAGTCTAGACTGCCTAATATATATATAACTGGTTTTCAAAAGAAGAAAATCAATATTACGTTTCAGAGCCAGCATTATCCAATTGATTTCCTATCCACAACTTGTCTCACTTCTCTTGTAGGTTTTGGGGAGAGTGACAAATGTGTTGTACATGTAATAGTCCCTCAGCATCCTTCTACTCTAAATGGTGTTTCTCTGTTAAGGGAATAGCTGTCCCTATTAAAGATAAGCAACCAACTAAATACAGCCTTCTCTGATAAAGCTATCCTAACCTTGCAATGGTAAAAGTGGGCGAAGGGAAGCAAATCTCACCGAAACTATGCACAAAAGGTTTAACGAGCATTAAAAATACTAAAGAATCAATATAACTTTGTAAATAACATTTTTTATACACCAAGTGCATGAATCTTATTTTAATGTTAGGAAAATCTTCAGACGCTGACTGTGGATTCGTACGAAGCACAAATGTGCGACATATATGACATTGCTTGCCAAAATCTGGAGCTTACAATGGAATTTAGGTTATGCCACTGTTTTTGGAAGACATTGTCATACTTAACTTTTTACTTACTGTGAGGCAGGATACCCAGGCAGGATTAGGTTGTAGTCATGTCTACAAAGTAAAAAAGTTAAAAACTAAGGTAAAACCAGCCATTTCCCCAAATTCTGTCACATAGCTCCCCGCAGTCCTGAATCTCTGCAGTTTGGTCAACATGCACTGTGTCTGGTTGGGCGCTATGTGTTGGGAACAGAGGAGAAGATGGGGAGGTTTTTTTTTTTAGAACTGTGCCCACCTGCGTCCCAATATTCTTAAGTGGAACATAGACATTTTGCCGCTGAAAGAGCAACATTTTTCTTCTTCTGTCACATAACCCCACCAAGCTTTCTCTGCCTCTGTGTGACAGCACATACATGGGGGATACAGGTCCACGGATTCCTAATGTATCTGGGTTCAGGCTGTTTATTTATAAAACCTCTGCAGATGGAAGAGGGAAGCTGGCGGGATCCAACATTTGGGAAAAAGAAAGACTCCCACTTTTAATATGCCTGTTCTTTAAAGTATACCATATCAAAAGGAAGCAAATAAATAAAAGTACTTACCTTTAGAGCACACTGGTGCCCCAGCCTCCTCCATGGTCAGGTTGTTATGCTGCATTTGCATGAAGCAGCCAATAGTTGCCAGAAATGCTTTCTCAGTAGGAGCACATTCCGCGCATGGGCATCGATAGGTCTCTGAGTCCCCCTTTAACTCTTGCATGAGCCTGTTCTGGTAACGTAGTATCTGGCTATACACAGTGGGGGTTATGTATAAAAAGTGATTCTGGTGCAACATTTGGAAACTATAGCAACCAATAGAGTAGCCACATTTGATGTCTTGCTATGGTGATAAACCTAACACCATAATCCTTTATATAATAATAGTTATTATTGTTATTAACTTTTATTGAGGATATATAAACCCTATTGACTAGTTAAAGGTTGCTGTGAATAACTGAACATAAGTTTGCTACTTTTCTTCTGTTTTTTCCTTTCAGGTTATTGGATGCCCAGCTATAAATTAGCATCATCCTGGGCTACGGGATTACACATCACGGTTATGTTTGGACACCTGGAAAGCATCATGGTTTTGCTAGAACACAATGCATCTATCAATACTAAACCCAATGGGAAGACCCCCCTGCATGTTGCTTGTGACATTGCCAATATAGACTGCGTCAAGATTCTCGTAAACCATGGAGCCAAGCTGAATAGTTTTTCAATTAGTGGACTTACTCCATTACACTACTGTACAACCAAAGAGTCCATAAGGTGTGCCAAAGAGTTGGTCTGGAGCGGTAAGACATCTAAATCAGGCAAAATAACAGTAAATAAACTCAACAAATGTCTTATATTCTGGCAACAGTCCTTTTTGCTTGCAGATTACTCTTTAACAACAATCTTTAGTCTATACATGCAGCAGATTGTATGCCTGTTTCATAATCCCCAACACTTCAGGTACCCAACCTGTGTTGTGTGTTGGACAAGTGCCGAGGAGGGGCTAGGGCTGGAAATGGACAGACCCCTGTGGGAAGTGGACTGGGGTCAGGGCCATGGCCTCTGCCTTTTGGGAAGATCCACCTCACAGAGCTCTGCTTTAAAGCTTAATGATGGAGGTCCATGCAGCAAAGAGTTTACAGCTCTCTGGGCCGGTCAGAGGAGATCAAATGATCTCCTTAACCGGCCCACGATCCAGCAGCTACCCGACCCAGCTGGACAATGCTCAAAAAGCATCTGGATCAAATAATGTCCTCAACATACAATGCATTCGTTGGTAAAACATATCTTTTGCTTGTTTAACCCAATTCAAAGGAGGTGAATGGACTATTTGGATGGAAGATAGCAGCACCCATCAGACAAAGTTCAAGGAAAATTGGTGCCCTTGTTAATTCTAGATTTCATGCAACCTTACTATCTGCCCCTAGGCAAGCTAGGATGGCTTGCCCTTTGGCCCCTGGTATTAGCTGGTTATAAAGATGGTGCCAAACATTGTGGCAGACATGTTCCTGCAGTTACAGACATGGCCACAAAGAATGTCCGTAATACTAATAATTATTTATTATTTTTTCTATAGGAGCAAATATAAACTTAGCAACCAACAATCAAATGGAGGAAACCCCACTTCACACTGTTTGCCGGCTGGGAATCCCTGAACTTGTAGCCTTTTACGTAAGTCATGGAGCTCTGGTTCACAGCGTCAATGCTAGCCTGGAAACTCCACTAGCAACTGCGGCTTACTGGGCACTCAATATCAAGGAACAGAAATACAGCACCAGGCATCACATTATCTGTAGGATGTTACTTGACTATAATGCTGAAGTCAACTGTCGCGATGAAGATTTTAAATCGCCCCTCCATAAGGCTGCTTGGAATTGCGACCATGTGCTAATGCATATGCTGCTTGACGCGGGCGCTGGGGCCAACACCATGGATGTTAATGGATGTGCACCGCTACAATATGTATTAAAAGTGACTTCTGTCCGTGCAGCTGCTCAGCCAGAAATCTGCTACCAGTTACTCTTAAATCATGGGGCAGCAAGGATTTACCCCCCACAGTTTCACAAGGTGGGATGATTATATTTAAAGTGATCTTATCCGGGGTCGGGCTGATTAGCCCAAACATATAAGTGTATAATTTTTATCACGAATGACCTTACAACTAAGAAAACTAAGTGATTCCTTAATAAAATAATATTACCGGTATATATAATAAGAGCTATACAATTGGTCTATGGGCATGAATACAAAAAATGGCGAAGAAGTACTTCAAAATGATGGATTGTGGTCAAAAAATGATAATGTGTATGAAGGAGATGATGGCCCTCATGCATTGTCTCCCATGATGATCCTTAAAAACTTGCTTCCTAGGCACATGTGTAATCTGTTTTAAGGGAATTCTGTCCAGGTTTGGAATGTGGTGGACAAAAAACACCTCTGATACACGGTGTACTCTTTACAACAAAAATTAAAATAGCTGGACAATCTTACAAAGCATGTTAACATTTAGCAAAAGGCACTAGTGTAGTGAATGACAGAAAATGCCTGGCTATGATGTCATACACCTCTCCTGCATTTACTCTCATTACCCGGTAAAGGGAGAGCTATATGTCCTTGTACACTAATCACCAGGAAAGGGGTTTATGGTGGGAATATACATAAAAATGGCATTCTATGTGTAACACTGGAAGCAGTTATTTTAACCTAGTTCTCTTTGTAGCTCCATGATTATCCCTCCCCAATAATTTACCCCCACCCTATTGTTAAGTTGCTGATTGTGGTGGAGTGGTCCAAGCAGTCCTTGGTTGCAAGAAGAAGGAGAGATAACTTCGGGACAGGTAATTGATGAGTGAAATATAATTGAGGTATAGATTTCAGCTTTCCAGAGGTGAACTTTTTCTCCAAAACAATGTGTAACTGAGCTATCGCTTTAATAATTATTCAAAATATGAAAATCCCATAGTATACATAGAAATTGTATAATTTACATTATATACATTATTCGTTCTTGTTGATGTATAGTTATTTGTTTTTTGCATACTCCATATTGCATATATTATAACAATATATTAAATATTAAAATGCAAGTGTTGTATTTCCAGGTGATCCAAGAATGCAGTTCCTACCCAAAGGCAGTTGAAGTTATGGTGAATGCTTACGAACACATTAAATCAACAGAAAGGTGGAGAAAAGCAATTCCAGATGATGTATTCCAGGTAATAATGTGTCTGTACCTGAGAAACAAATGACCCGTAAGTGTCAAGAAGTCTATACACCCTGAAAGTATTTATTGCTCATCTGTGTACACATGTGCTCCATTCAAACTATAAGACCTGATAACGCCGCTCCACAGTTTACTCATTCACTTATAATAAGTAAATGTCAGACCATAATAGCAAAATTCATCCAATCCTTTACTAAAGCCAATTCTGTTTTAACTCATCGTATGGAAGTTTTGTATGTTAAAGAATAATAATAACATGTTAACACAGCACATATAAATAGTTTTCATGCTCCTTTGGTTAATATCAAGTATTTTTGGTGACGTAGCCAGTCATTCCTTAAGTGCTAGGGGGCATCAACACATTGGTACTTACAGGGCATTCTCTATCTGAATATCATTTGCACCATTTGTGTATATTACAGATACATCGGGACTTCTATGAATCTCTCTTTGAAGTCTGCAGTAACTCCCCCAGGTCCCTCATGCACTTGGCCAGGTGTGCAATCCGTGCGGTGCTATGGAAGAATTCTCACCAATGTATCCCACAGCTTCCATTACCTGCTACTTTAAAGAAGTATCTTCTTCTTGAGCCACAAGGAAGAATCTACTGACCAAGCCAGACCATGTAGACATATTATTACCTGGAGGGCTAATGACGCACAAGACAGACACACAAGACGGGAAGAAGTAGAGTAAGATGAGGACACAGAGAGCTTTAATCTATTATTATTAATAAATGCCAGAACATTTTCAACTTAAGAGACGTGCATCTCTCTGTTTTTACCTTTATGAGCAAAGTTGTCTTTCCTGCAGCCTAGGTAAAAGTTATTTTTGCTTTACTATGTGTGCCAATAGACAGCCCTTTAGGTTACTGAGAGGATGATAGATAAGTGGAACAGCCTCCCAGGAGAAGTGGTTGAGGCTAATACAGTGAAGGATTTAGACATGCATGGGATAGCCATTTGACTATCCGGAATGTAAGATAAGACCAAGGACTGATTAAGGTTTAAGTCTTTACATAAGGAATAACGGGTAGACTAGATGGGCCGAATGTAGAGATCCGCCTCTTTGCCCAAGAATCTTTTATCATTATCATAATGTTTTATATAGGATAATATAAATTGCTTAACATTAACATACTCTTGTATTCATATGCTTAAAATGCAGAAAGAAATACTCTATTCACTATTTCACAACGTAGCCTATTCTTAAGCAGTTTTAATCTACTCTAGTCTACTAGACTGGACTGTTTCATTATATGGTAATTATTGAATTATTTTAAAATATGGTATGTAGAATTTGGCACCTAATGATATTTCTTTAATATAAAGTGTTTTCCATCCATTATTTTAAAATGCTAATCCATGTTAATGTGAAGAACGTAAATACTATTCTTACAAAGTTGTAATGTTGTACACTTAAAATTAAAAGGACATTCCAGTTTCAGCCTTTCTGAGTTGTGGTTGTGCCTCTTTTTATGCATGTATGGAAACAGAAGTATCATTATTTCTCCCCGTTCCCGGTGGACACTACTGCAAAGTATGTTTGTGAAGGTGTGTTGTTTGAAGAAATGGAGCAGATCTCCTTGAGCCCCAAGTGGACTGAGCCGGGACCTACTAAAGGGAAAGAGTTTTAGCTAGCCTGGCTCCCACTCGCTCCTTCTCTAAAGCCAGGCCAAGTTGGTTGCTGGGTTGCCCAACTATACTTGTTACAATCTCTATAATCATCTTCCGATAAGCTGTCAGACCAGAAAAGTATCACCAATATTAGAAGGCAGCTCACTCGAAACTAACACAAACACTTTGTACAGCGCTGCAGAAGATGATGGCACTATATATAAAGAATTAAATAACTCCCAGATATGTAAATATTGCCCCTTTTTGTGTCCATTTTGCATGGACTTTGATACATTTTTCTGCATTCAGTGAATGCATTATGTATTCTTCAGCTAACGTAAATGAGGCCTCTTATGTAACTTATCCCGTGCCTACCTCGATTGGAAACAGGAAGCATATTTCCTGCACCTGCTCGGAAGCACCCACTTCCAAGTTTATGGGAGCTGAGCTCCCTCTGGAATCAGTAGCAACCAATCACAAGTATGCTCATAAAACATCAGTGTTCAGATAGTAGAGCTGTGATTGGCTGCTGATAACCACTTTATTAAGGCGACACATGGTTTTAATTCTTAATTACATGTTTACAATTACTTTAACACTTTAAACTTTGATGATACATTGCATACTAGCTGAATTGCAGGAGTTTTTATTCATTGTATGAAAGGCAGGTGTAAAATGTAATTGATTTTATACCCAGAAGGTTAAGCCACTTTCATCACAAAGATTTCCCATTATAACATTTTCCTTGTCACATTTTCCCACACTCCTTTGTTTTCGAGGTCCTGATCATTTACATAAGTAATATACATACTGTGTCACTGCAAACTCGTTTTCTTGGCAGTCAAAATTGTTATTTACAGAGGAAACCAATTATTTCAACACGGCCTTTAGCAAATAGCACATTGCATAAGCGTTTGCAACAGAAAACAACCTAGATTTTCATGACGGTTACATAAAAACATGTTCCTCTGTGAACCTCGTCACATGATGATTTTCACGTTTTTGGTACAACTCCAGGTTTTGTATTTTAAGGGTAGAATAAAAAGAATGGCTTAGTTATAGTTGAGTTGATGTTTCATCAACCCAACTCAAACAAAAAAAACACCATTTTCAAGATCCCCCTATCTATCTTATATTTCTAAATCTGTCGAGTTTAGAATCTTTGAAATATTAACCCTTTGACGGGCATCACGGATATGTGGTTTTCTCTCACTACTGAGGCAACTAAATGATTCTCCCAGCATACTGAAAATCATAAACCTGACAATCTGGAGTTAACCTGTCCTGTTTTGAATCGGACAGGCGAGTTTTAGGCTGCCTTCTAGGATAGAATTTTATATGTTTTCTATTTACACTACAATCGTACTGATTATAACCCAGGAGATTTTCACGAGAACATTTAAGGATTGATGTGTGTTTGTTAGGGGTTGTCCAAAGGTATCTTCATCCTGAACTCTATCTTTCCAGGAAGACAAATGGGTTTCATTCTAAATCAGTTGAGAACCTGTTATCCATCAAGACTGAACACAGAAACTGACCATTTATTCACATATACCCACGAACAATTAGATTGTGATTCTTATTTTAGAAGTATGTATTAACCCTTTAATTGCTAGAGTAGCAATCAAGGTTATCGTGGTTGCCTGGGTAGTATTTCATGCCAGTCCAATTAAAAACATAATTTAATGACACTAAGAATGAATAACATAGTTTTTACATTAGGTGTTACGTACGAGGAGCATTTGGTGGGCTAAGCAATATATGGACAAATAGTGTGATGGAATTCCCAATATTTATGCCATAGATATGTGTTTTTTGTATACACGGTATATATATGTGTGTGCATATATATATTTATATATATAATAGAAATATGAAATTTGGAGTTACAAATCTCTAAACTTAGCAAAGTCTTTTTCAGTCCAGCTGATGATCACATCCTTTTCAAGGAGGTCCGCATGATACGTGGTATTTTGGGGAGCCCGGTTCATGTCCACAACACATTTAAAGGCATGGAGAAGATACTTCTGTGCTTTCTTGTTGTTATGGAAGATGTCTGTGACTGGTCGGGCTGGCTGTCATTCTGCTTTCATTGTTCTGAGCCCTGCTGTAATGAAATATCTCTAACATTATCTTTTACCACCTATAAGTATGACCCCTGTATTTTGTTGTGTAACTTACATTCCCCTTTCCCACTAGCCTCTGCTGTTTACTGTTGTTCAGGGTGATTACTAAGAGTAGACATCATATTTATCATTATGTTCCTGTTTTCGTGATACACTGTCCGCACAATGCCACATGCATACCACTGTACTCTATGTAAATTGTTTTAGCAGATTGCACACATAGCCCTAGCACTAGAGTTTACATAACATCAGGGTTCTTCTGGGAAACCATTACATTCCAAGAAAGAGAGGCAAATGAAACTAGTAATGTGACCACATAAAACACAACAGAAAAATAACAGGAAAAAATTAGGGTTTGGGGTAAATTATATATGTATTTCCCAAAGCTACCACTAGAGAGTGCTGTTGTATGGGAAATGTCATGTGAATGTTTTTTACTGGAAGTCAGAGGCAGGAACAGGTGTGCATGAAATCTATTTGAATGAATGCCGCATTCACAAAACTGGCTCTTTGGGCATCCTCCTGGCCTATAGTTCTGCTCACATTATTTTTTATTATTGTACGTATATACTCAAGTACGCATGGTAGAAATACAAATCTTTATACATTTGTTATTCTGAATCTGTTTACAGTTGCTTACATTATTTTGCAAACTAACATATACAGTACAAACATACACTTATACATATACACACTGACATACACACAGATTCACGTACGCATGCTCACTCCATCTCTCACACATTTGGGACCCTCTCCCATCTTTGGAGACTGAGCAGGGGGTTCTGGTGATCTGGTGAGAGCTCTGTTTTGGTATTCCCTTTCAGTCCTCTCATGCTGCCTGCATCTGAGCCCCAGAAAAAGACATCATATCTGTTGGGCAGTCCCTCCATGATTTTACCACCCGCCGAAGGACTAATCAATGGTTCATGGCCCAGGGGGACAATTTGCCGCTACTGCTGGTGTTCTTTTACTCTCTGTTTATTTGACTGCAATGTTTCCGTCTTTGTGACGCTGCAAGTTCCACCCAAGGTTCTCTGTAGAACAATTTGTCTTATAATCATTTGTTTATATACAGTAGAACCATCAATTCTGTGATGCTATGCAACGCATATACCGTATTTACATGGAACACGTATATAACCAAAACAGCAAAATATTTATGTTGGGCATTGCCCTTGGCCCCCTCCTCCCGCCCCAGTACTTGCAACCAGAATATGCTACTGGACTGGTTTTTAGGACACAGCTCATTAGACTTTACACAATACAAAAAACATTGCAGACAGATCAGATATAAAACTGTTATTAATCTCCTGATAATCTCGTGAATCTCATCTAGCATTTGGTCTTCACATGTTCCTGCATATCCAGATGTATTGAGTTATTTTAATTGCTATGTACTAATATTTCAGGACTGTGTAACGCTTTTATTGACATGACTCTTAAAAGGACGCTACTAAAAATGTTTTATATTTTTTTTGCATTTAAATACTCTTTGGCAATATTTTATTATTGTGATATACCCATCTTTCTTTTTAACTACTGAGTGTAATATATACCTTATTATTCATAAAATCATATTTAAAAGTGTTTGTTTTTTTAACAGTATTTTTATTTTGTGCAGCTGATCAGTATTTTCACGGGGAATGCAATAAATTGCCTTCACCATCTTTGGAATACCAAACCTTCTTCATATCCCCCAATATTTTAGGTCTCCGAGAGAAATGAGAGCAGGACAGTCTACCTACTTTACCTATCCAGCCACTTTGAAATGCATTTAAGCAGAAAGCCAGCATATGATGTCTTATCTCTTTTTCAGTCCATCCCGAGGTGGCCGTGTGGCCACGTAGGAGGTGTGCCAGAGGACTGCGGTGAAAAAGCATAAACCTCAAATGATTTCAAAGCTTGGTAGTCCAGCCATTGAGGATCCTCTGGTCTCCCTGACCAGCTCATGATCCCCACTTAGTTATTATGCTTGTGCTTGTTTATGTAGCATTATATATATATATATATATATATATATATATGTTTCCTCTATACACACATTTTATATAGTGGCATAATCATGTGGGGTCCCTCCTCATCAGTACAAACTGGCATGCTGTGAAAGGAACCACTATGATCCTCTATATGAGTGGATATCTCAATATCTCAATGAACGCTCTGTAGCAGACGACTGTCTCTTGTCCCAAATTTTTGCTTTTTTTTTTTACTAATATGGACACTTAAAGCCACCCTTACCATCCTTATCTTGCTTTAGGAGCTAAGAGTATATTGATCCACAAAACAGTAAACTTTTAATTTTTCTCTATTTAAGACATGATCATCTAATTTTTTTACATAGGATTTGTTTGATTAACGTCACTTGTATAGAATTGTATAGAATTGTATAGAATTTGAGGGATCGGAGAATTCTGGACTAGCCAAACAACTAATTAAAGGCCCACAACATAAAATAATATTAATTATGAGACCTTAACACTAAATACTATCTCTTCACAGCTTAGATCAGTGGATAGAAAATATATAACTGTATCCACGGGTAAAATAAAAAAAATCACCGGTAATAACCCATCCAACCAATATGCCAAGCTTTGTACGTTAGCTGAATTCCATTTTTGGAATGTAAACTGATAACAAAGATGTAAATATTCTAAAATGTCTATTTTTATCTTTTTTTAATGGATATTACACAAATACTGTATCCGTATACTCTATGGTAAAACTAAAAAGGTTGCTTCTAAAATGTAACATCAACGTAGAAATATCAATCAGATCATTTTTAAATGGGAGAAATATTAGACCAATACGTTTTTTTTTCACCCCCCAACCCCCGTCCAGAATTGATCAATGATTTACAATAAAACAATTGACACGGTTGGGAGCAGGTGGGTTTCTTTATGTAAATGTCAGCTCTTGTTCAACACTTGAATATCCTGGAAGTGTGAAATGGAACTCAGTAGGTGTCGACGACGTCCTAGAAGGTTTGTCCGGACTTGTTCTTAGTCATTCTATAGGAGTTTTCCTGCCAGTGGCATAACAAAAAACTAGAGGGGCTTTCCATTCTATTCACATATCCTATTTTGTAACATAAACACCCCCATGTGTATATGTGAAATCAGGACTCACTCACGTTACTGTATTATAAGCGAAAAAGATGTAATGTTTTGATTTTGCATTAAAATAAGTAAATAATTGTCAAGATGGGGTAAGAGGTAACAACAACCCTGGGAATTCTGCTCATGATTATCACGAGATGTGATCAGAAATGAGGTTGTCTGAAGTGAAAGAAAAAAGGAAGAAAACTAAAATTAAAGGGAAAACTTTTAAAATGAACAAATAAATATCTTTTATATTATTTATATAAACAAAAACATGCAAGCAGTGAATGAGGAGACATCACTTTGATCATAGTTCTGTCCATCCCTTGTGGACGTCACATTTCTGTGGACGTCGGTGATACTAGATGTGTATTATTACATGTAGACACATCTTCTGTGGCCGGACATACACAGTAACAGACTGTCTCTTTAAGGACAGAGACTTCAATATGATTACCTAGAACAGACATTAAGGTATTTTGATCTGTGATGGACATAACAGATTCCATCCGAAGCCGTTTGGAATGAATGTCTCCAAATGTTGAAGAGAGATTATCCCACCATCGTCCATAATCATTGTGTGATTCTCTTTTGTAAAAAGAATGAATTTTATTGTATCCTAACACAAAAATCTTGCATAGAAAAATGTTCTAAAAATTTTACGTAACTACACCAAAGTGTAGCAAATGTATGAAAGTAGGTTTCTGTGCTTAGGGAGAGAGGAGCTTGACCATTAGGTATCCGACTTCCCGCTGTTAAATGACATTATGCTTTGACGTAAGAAATTAATATGAGATCTTAAGTGATCTCATATAAAACTTTAACCTCGAACATGTTTATATCTAAATAATTCCATAACAAGTACCAGAATCTGTAATGAAAAGACAAAAATATCTAACTAAACAAATGTACATCCTAATCCATAATATGCATTATCCACCATTTTCTGGTCAATGTCAAGCAGCCTATGTCCTCTCCACATATTTATCATTGGTTAATGAAGTCATGCTTAATCAGATGTTTGTTGGCATCAACATCAAATTAAAAATTAAATGTAAATGATTGAGATTTTAGTCAAATAAATACATTCATAAATCTGAAACTTTGGACGGTTTATCGTACTGGTATATCACTGTTGGGTAGATTGCTTAAATACAGGTGGATTGATTCTTTACCGTAATGATTTCCGTGATGACCATTATTTGAATAATCTGGGCGCCTTTACTACTAAAGGATTTGACGGGTCAGACCGTTTAGAAAGCTCCCAGGTATGCTTAAAAGAAAGAAGTCTTAGTACACTTCTCGTTATTGCGTTAACTTTTATGTTCCAGCGCCCCAACTTGTTGCTTCGCTTGCCCATGTGCACGTCACGGGTTTAAATGATGTCTCCTATCATGTTAAACCGGTCCTTCAAGCATCTTGCCTATATGTAAGAGAACACAAAAGGGCAATTTTCCCAGTAGGGCGAAAGTATTTGGCACAGAGAGGTAAAAGTGTATCAGATGTGTGCGTGCGTGACAGCTGTTCCACTCATTAGATTTTCCGTGCTGTTATTAAAATTTGTATTATGAGTGTACTCAAATTAAATGCTATAGCAACAACATGTTCAGGAAGCACAGACTTGTTGACCTTTCTAATGCATCCCCGCATTAACCGGTTACTATGTTCCTGTATTTATCAGCCACTTCAGTTAATGGGAACGCTATGCATGAGTTTGCAAAGGATAAGAAGCCGACCCATGGTCCACATGCAAAATACATTGTCTAAAAAAGGCCAATTTGTCCCTTCAAATAGATTTTGCTGAAACCAGTTTTTTTTTTCCGATGAGAAAAGCACTTTTATTTGGTCACAAGTATGCAAGGCCACATTTTACAATCTGCTATCAAATATGTCCATGCATCAGATTTTCATCCCCCCAGCAACGGCACTCGCCTTTCGAGACCCACTTAGACAGATGAAATGACCAAGGATTTTTATTTTTGGAACATTCGTTAAAGGCAGCCAATGCTGGTTTTATTACCAGTACAGTGGTATGGGTACAGCCCGTTCCCAGTGACTATGGCATGCCATACTGTTGGGTCTATTGCTTGGTGGTCCTTGTGGTCCTACTGCATTGTTATGTGCCTCACAGCAGGGAGTGGGGGAGGATAACACTTCATTTGGCCCACTCCGGCTCCATATTGGAGTCTCAAGAGTTTTTTGAGTAAATGTTTTAGATTTCATTGAAATACTGTAGGCTTCTCCTGAGAATTCCGCAGAGCTGCATAGTGATGGAACCTCTTTCTCTCTGTAGAAACTATCCTCATTATATTTGTAATTTCTCCTGGTGCAGTGGTTTTAATGATCTTTGTCAATGACCTCTGTATATATGAGCCCTGTATATATGAGCAATACAGTATGACGTCAACAAAGGTCAACAAGGGAGGCACAGATGAAGCACTTTGAAGAAAAAAAGATACCGTAGGGAATGCATGAGTATTTTGTATAAACTATTGAGATACAAAACTAGAAACAAGAACAAAAGAAAGTACTTCTAGGCTCTGCAGGTTCCCCCCATACAATGCACATAAAATGGTAAAATTACAAAAGGAGACTCTGGTCATGCAGTCGATTCCAGTGGAAATTTATTGGGGTTCAGTAGATAAAAATGCAACCATGTCTACACATCAGATGAATGCTGATAATACTGGATGACTTGTGCACTTCTATAATTATCATTTTCCCCATGATATGTATCCATGTTTGCTTGTAAAGCATCCGTTTCCACGTTTGCCTCCATCCGTTGTACTTCTGGTGGTGGCCCTGGTTCGTTCTTGTTACCCCGTGTGTGTGATGATAAATCCAGTTTGAAACACGTGTATAAGTAGTCTGTAACTTGCTTAACATTACAGTGACTCACATGATTATAAGGCCCTTATTTCATTACGATTGCAAAAAGTATGATAAACAAGTCCACGCATTTTTTGCCTGCATTAGTTAGTTATTTGCCCTACTTAAGTTATCTGGAAAGCTGATGACACACGCACGGTTAATGTTAGGTTTCCTTTACCCCGCATCCTTATTTTTATGGTTGCAAAATATCTGTGCTGTGTGACATTTTCTATATGTCTTGCAGCTACAATTTGTTTCTCTAATTTAAATACACAGCTCTAACAACAGTGTGTTAGTGTTACAAAATGATGCAAAAATATAGTATTTTTTGTTTAGATTTTTTCCTTAATCATATTGAATAGTTTTCAGAGGAGGGCCGGCAAGGGGAGCAGAGGGCAGGGGAGCTACTGCCGCCTGGGCTGCTCTGATAACATTTTTGGACACAGTTTAAGTGTTTTACTTGCAGTTCCTCGTACTGCCACCGGGGTGTTTAGAGTAACAAAGAATTTAGGCAGAATTTACACCCTGGCTGGATCAGTTCTGCGCTCCTTCTATGCATTCATACTTAAACTAAGTTACATTTAGGTGGTTGTTCCATTGCAAAGACTGAAACTTTTACCTCTTGTGTAACATGCCGTAACGCCTTTTAGATTGTAAGACCATTTAAGAAGGGACCTTACCTTTTAGTATTTTTTATTACCTTTAGAGGGGATATGATAACATGATATAAATATATGCAGGGCCAACATAACAAGCTCTTCAGTGACCTGTTCATTAACAGAAATGATCAAAGAACAAGAGGTCACCGTCTGAGACTGGAAGAGCGGAGATTTCATAGACGACAAAGGAAGGGGTTCTTTACAGTGAGGACAATAAAGGCATGGAATTCACTGCCTAGGGAGGTGGTGTTATCCAATACATTAGATACCTTCAAAAGGGTCTGGATATTTTTTGTTAAAAAAAAGGCATGACATACAGGGCTATAAATAGAATAACATTAATATTTTAGAGGTTCTTGATCCAAGGAGAAATCCGATGGCCTTTTGGAGTCAAGAAGGATTTTTTTTCCCTGATGGCAGAATTCGAAGTAGCTTAATTAGTGGGTTTTTTTGCCTTCTTTTGGATCAAGAGTAGGAAGGTTAGGTAGAAGGGTTGAACTTGATGGACTTAGGTGTTTTTTCACCCTTATGTACTATGTGGCCATGTATACTAAAAATGAAAATTTGTGCCATTCCCCATGAAGCAAATTAAAAGGTGGTGTCTTTAGTTATGAGGCTCAGAAAGCCTCTGCTAATGGGTTTGATCCAGGGGCGAATTCACAATAACAGGTTGGAACTGGCACATTAAGGCCAGAGGCCGTCTGATGACGCAAGTGTGGCAGACGACTGGATTTGCTGACGTACATAGCCTGCCGCTGGCTGCACCCGATGTCCGTTGGCTGACTGGGCCAAGCAATCACCCGCGGCACCACTGAGCATTTACCTGGCTGCCATTACTTGTTTGTGTATAGCAAATCAAAAACTTGTAACTTTATTTATAGCACAAGCTGTCAAAATGACTTTTTGTTTATGGAAAAAGGAGAAGGTGGAAGGGGCAACTACAGGGCAGAATAGACACAATAGTTAGACGCTAGATGATGGGCCACTGATGTATGGAGTGGGGGGGGGGTATCACAAAGTAATCGATTATTCCTCCAGCAGTTGCAGAGTCAAATAGTTATTTTCTTAACATGTTTTTTTATTTTTTATAACATTCCATATTTTTCCGTGATACATGGTGTAAAACAGAAAAAACATTTTTTTCATGCAAATCACTGCAAAGCTTCCAGAAACACGCAAACATTTTGGGCATTTGGCTAGTGCTCTGTGACGGCTGACATTGGTGCGTGCATTTGGTTATTTTCTTTTTTTTTTAGTGCTTACTGTATAAATACAACCAATGAGTAGTAACGCTAGTACATTATACAATATTGGCCAATGCCATTGTGACTCAGAGTGAATATTTCATTTTATTATGGTTTCCAGAACTGATATTTCTAGAAATAGTGAAAAATTTAGCAGTCTGACCTCTCTTACATAAACTACATCCAAAGTACAGTCTGCAAAGATGAAACCCCATAGAATACATGACTGATGAGCACATGCATATTTTCATTCTTGCGCTAGGAGACTGTTCCATTTATCTGCCACCCTCTCAGAAAATTAAAACTTCCTTAACTCTTTACTTACATTCACACACGTGACCCTCTAGGTTGGGATTATGGCCTCTTGTTCTAACATTTCTCCTACTTTCATATAAACTTCCGTACTGTCATTTGAAATATCCTTTTATGTATCTGTTTCTTTCACATCTCCTCATTCTCTTTCCTCCAAGCTGCACATAGCGAGCTCCTTTAAGTCTGCAGATCATAACCTCTGACCTTATATTTGGGGCAATATAGATCAGATAAAACCAGCACCCTTATTTGCAAAAGACAATTATTAAATCAGAGAACATACAATGCACATTCAGTATTCTTTAATTTCTAATAACACAACACTTGCATGAATGCAAACATAAAACATAACTTTCAACACAATGTGAAAATGATGAAAAATGATGTTATGCAAGATGGAGGCATATAGAAAAAAAAAAAAGATGGACTTGGGTTTCTAATAAATTAAGATTTAGACAATACATTGTCTTAAAATAATTAAAATGCTATTGAAATAAAAGAAGAATACATGATAAAACGTGTAACATTTGGAAAGGCCTTCTATTAATGAAATGACTTTCGAAATTCTATGGAATAAAATGTTTTGTTTTCTTTAAAAAAGGTTTCTTAGAATACGGCAGCATAAGAGTATATCCTTATATCTGGGGTTTAAAGAAGTACTCATTAATACTGGCAGAATGCCCACTATGTAGATCTTACTACATCATACACATAAAAGGGGCCTTGATGATATTTCAATGAAAGTTTTGGGGGTATATATATTATATATATTTTTTTTAAAGGGTCTAACATGAAACATGGTTGTTATTTTGGCAATCCAACATGGTAGTTAGTGGTAAGGTTAGATTCCGCAGAGAAATTAGCATTGCACTTATTATTATCCCTTTTAAGAGGGACACAGTACATTGGTATAATATTGGATAAGATCTGCTGTTCGCAAACTTTTTTTTTCCCTTCCCCACAATACATGTTAGGTCTCGAAGGACTATAACTTAACTGTCAAGTGGAAAGTTTTTCCCAATTCACAGACGCAGGGTTAACCCCCCATATAACAGTAACAGGGAAATAGCTTAACATAGATCATCAATACCAGTTTAAGATCACACCAGCTATGAATTCTGACCCTGCAACACTCTGGAAACATATTCTTCTTGCGATCATGAATGGATGGTAAAAACGCATCATTTGGAGTAATTCCTGTAGCAATGAAGCACCGTGTACAGTTAAAGGTGAAGATTTGCAAAAGTATATTACTACTAGCTAAAGATTTTGCATCTTCTGGTGGTGACAGTTGACTTGCTCTCCCTATTGCATCTCTGGCCAGCTCGAGCACAGTACATTCTGCCGGTTCCTGGCAATATAACACACGCAAGGAGTGGTCCTGGGCAATTAAGTGCTTGATCCCCCTTCCATTTTCCTGGGAATGTCTTCAGCACATGTTCTACCTTGCCAGGTTCTTTGGTTCACTGCTTGGAATACACCAATCATCTGCTTCTGTACTAAATTTATAATGTTTCCACGCAGACTTGTTGAAGACCGGTAACCTTTCTATGGATTCAGATGATAGCGCCTGCAGAATGCAAACAGCAAGAAATGCTAAATACCGTGCTTTACAAACAATATTAAAAAAAATTAATATTTGAAGTTAAAGTGAAATCTGAAAAGATGGGATTAAAAAAATAAAAAGACCGACCTAAAATGTATTCATCACACTATGGAGCAAAGGTTAAAAGGAAGAAATATTAAGATGTTGACTTGGTTAGTGGCGTTTAATATATAACTAAAGGAAGCGAAAACAAAGTACACGTTTCCCATTCTGTAACCACTCCACCAGTTAATGATGAATGCCTTTAAGCAAAAACACCATCACATGATGCACAGGTAGGAAATAATGTTCTCATAACTACTGGCAATGGGTTCTCCTCCCCCCCAAGGAAAGAATGGAATTTTAAAAGAAAAACAGGACAAAAAAAGAAAAAAATTATAATAGAATCACATTACCTTTAAATAAATAACAGCATCTGTTCCGTAGCCTTCCATAGAATGCAGCATTAAGTCCCCTTGGAAGTATTTGGCATATAGACGGGAGATTGGCAAGCCATACCCAAAACCAGCCTAAAAAAAAAATAAATATATATATATATATATATATATGTTACAAAAGGTGTCATTAATTGTGGTTCTGCTTTAAAGTTTCGCAACATATCAAACTGAAAGTTTTTTTTTGTGTGTTTTACGCATTGCAGGCAAACATTAATATCCAGCTGAGAAAAGATGATTAGCCCAATAATAACTTGTGCAATGAAACAAATAAACGTACAGATTATTTTCTTCTATTTATATACCACCAACTATTTATACAGCACTTCTCACAGTCCATACATTCGAAAGGGTCCGACAAAACCAGAACTGACAGACTAAGATGGGCCGTTACGTTAGATAAGGAGAGCCCGGCTAGCTAATAGATCTTAGACAGTTCTAGCTGCCTCGATGCTTACATTTTGCTTACAGACACACAATATAGGTAAACCAACTAACTCGATACAAACAGCACACTTATTTCTCTGCATTATAAAATATCATGGATGTACTGGTGTGGTATGATATGGTATGGTATGATATGATATGGTATGATATGTGCCGAGGTAGGATAAGAGCCATGATTCTTACCAAAGGTGCATTACGTGAGTTGTCCATCATTGGTCTGGGAGCGGTGGAATACATGTAACTGAAAAGACGCTCTATTTTCCTCATCGGTACTCCTCCTCCATTGTCAGATATCTAAACAATGTAATAATAAACATAAAAATCTTATAATATCTAAATAAAAGGCGCAGGGACACAAAGATTTGTTAGTAAATGCGCAAAAGGGTCTGTACACATTGTCTATGAGGAATACACGGCTTAATTATATTAATTAAAATCACAGAGTTTCATTCATGGACAGCTGGATTCCAAGATGAACGCTCCGATATTCTAGGATCTGTAAGGGGCTGAAATCATTCAACCACCTGTTATTCTGAAACAACCGCTCCCAGCCGCATATCCTTGGGAGGTCAGACAAATAGCGCTTGACACCCCATCTCATTAACATGTAACTTCTTTCAGACCCAACACTACAGAGAATGCCGAGAACATTTTTTTCATCTGTCCTTTCACCTGTAATTACCGGCTCATTAAACTAAATTGTCTTGATAAGCACAAGTTACCCGTTTCCACAGACACGAAGCAGGGGAGCAGATGTGTTTGTAGAAGGATTTTCCAGACCGTTACCTTAATAGTCAGGTCTTCTTTTCCTAGGACGACGTTCACTTTAACCGGCGGGAGAGAAGGGCTGTCCTCATGATACTCCACGGTCGCCCGCATGGCATTCTGCAAGAACGCACAACAAACGGTAACATAAATAACAAATACTGGCTTTATACTGTATCCAAAATCTGTAAATCCGGCATCCACAGCCACAATTTTTACATTACAGAAAAAAATACATGGCGGTATCCAGCGTTAAACAAATTGACTAAGGAGTTTAGGTTTTTAGAGTCGGGAAGGGATACATTCATAAATATCAATAAAAATTAGTAGAAAAGGTTTGGGCCAACAGTAAAAAAAAAAAAACAAATATAGAAGCCAAGACTACAGTAAGGTTATTGTGTATAACACAATAAATCAGAGAAGGAGTGGAGGTTGATAGTGCTATTATCTAAAATGTAAGGTTCAAAATACAGAAAACCAATTAAACCAAAAACGTAATACCAAACCTAATAACATCACTGTCTGTATCTTAGAAAGGCTGGAGGTCAATATACTAAGTTTAGCTTTGTGGCATTTAGTTGTCTGATCTCGCAGAGACCCGATACATGATCTCCTGGGGGCCGGGATGTTTGGGAGATCTCTCATACAGTCCAGTACGTGGTAGCTGCAGTCACAGTGGGACACACAGCATTAATGCTACTTGATCATGACCTCAGTAAAATGCCACCACACTGATGCCATAAAAAGGTTTATTTAGAATGCAGAGAATAGTTACAAAAATTCTAGAAAAAAAAAAAGAACCATTTCCGTTGTATTACGGAAATAACGGTTCTTTACCACTAACATTACTTTTAAATTTTACCAATATTAGATGCACACGACAAGCACGTTAATTAAAGAGATTTCACGCTGATCATACTGTACCTTAAAAAGTTCAAACAGCATGTGATACAAATGAGAAGGGACATAGACGATATTAATGGGCTGTCCGGGGGTCTTTCCTGTAAATATAAAAACAAGACAAATAAATGAGACTTATTTTTGGTACGAATACAGAATACGCTGTTCCTCTACTAAAGCGCAGAGACATCTTCTCTTTCACTATTAAACAGTCAAACATTTACTAAAATCATATTTTTTTAAGGGGCGTTCTAATTTTAGCCTGTAGTCATGTGACACAAGGACAGGTACAGACTAGCTGTGTATACTTAAATTGCTAGAAAACTTCAATACTGTTTAAAGAAGCTTCTTCAGATGAGCCATCAGAGATCAGATCAGAGTGATCAACTCATAGAACAAGTATAAATTATCTAAAAGCTATATACTGTTATAAATGCTAAAATAATTTAAAAAAAACTAATAATCTTGCCTATGACAAAAAGTGACAATATTGTACTGGGAATATTTTTAGATTTTGTCTTTGTCCCTTTTCTCCTGAAAAAAAAAAACAAAAAAAAAAACAACAAAAGTTTCGTTCAGATCAGGTGCTTTTGACTTACCATTGGTCTGAATTATTTCCAGCTCGGGGGCAGCTAAATAATATTGATCACAAAGCATCTTTGAATTTTCAAATGCGTCTGCAATACAGAAGGTTATGAACTCTTTGTTAATAAAGAATTAATTTTTCAGGACATTTACAACGGTTTTCCACATCTAAATCAGTAGGCTTTTTTTTTCTTTTAACATTTTAGAAAGTAAAATATTGGTTACAATTTTAGCACTAGATATATTGGCATAAATGACAAATGGAACACGGGACATATAATCAGGAAGAGTTCCCCCAAAAATCAAAGGGAGGGCTTTCTACGCATTCACAGCGCATATTCTGCCTCTCGCAATCCTGAACCAGGAATGTCTGATTACAGGAGGGCGCGCTATATGAATCGATAGCGAAGGGTTTAAGTGCCCCATGTTATATCTGCACGTACCATCCGTGCTATCCGTAACAAACACTAATGAAGATATCTAGCTGAGTAAAGGTCAAGGAAATTCCAACAAAACAACTGTTACAAAAACCCCATCGCTTTATAAACTTAACGTACCATCAACGGGGAAAGGACTGTACCCTAAGTGCAAAGCTGGTAAAGTACACACTTACCCTGTACAACTTCAACTACGTCACAGTTTGGGTCAATGCTCCCAATGTGTTTCGGGTGTGCTGGGTTAGTTCCGCCATCAAACAGAAGAGCTAAAACAAAACATTCAAACAGTTAGATTTTCATACCTAGGAGCTGTGTTTGTTTGACGCGGAGACTCCGGGTGAAGCAGGGCTTCCCAGAGTCTCCAGGACACTCCCGTCAGCACTCTTTTTTTATATTTATATATATATATATATATATATATATATATATATTTTGTGTTCTAGCAACCAGAAAAAGACTTAAATATCAAAATAAAAACTGCTGCCCCTTAAAACTTTTTTTGTAACATAAAATAAACAAGCAGAATCACATATAATTTAAAAGTCAATACACACTGATGAGGACACATAGCAGTCCATGACAAGGACAAAGGATTTTCTACGTACTATTTCAGGGAAAAACAGCAAATGAGTACAACCCAAAAATCCTAAAACAGCAAATTGTAGGATTTAAAAGGGCAGCAATCGCTATTTTTTTTTAGGGATGAAAAGTCAAACGTCGATAAGCCTGGAAAATATTTAGTGAAAGGCTGAAGTTTAACAATCTAGGAAAAAAGGAGCAAAGTCCTTAAGACTGAATCATAAAAGTTATCGCAAAACACAAACCATATACCAGACTCTTTTTTTGCCCCTAAATAATAACATTTTGGTGTTTATCATAAATGATGATTTGGAGTTTTTTTCCTCAGTAGATTGCTTAACATACATGTGATGCCATAAAGGTCGCTTTCACCGGAGTTGGTATTTATGCCCAAACCCCCATACGTGTAACAAGCTGTGACTCATTGTTTGCGAAGGGAAACTCCCAATTACTTAAGAGGAGTTCTGTTGTGACCGTGCCAGCGGATGGGATTATTAATGGGTATTAGCCTTTAGAGCAGAAATGTGTGTATATTATTTTTGTTAGTTGGTTTATGTAGCACCATCATATTCCGTAGCGCTGTACAATGCACAGGACATAAGTAGTGTATAACATAGCAATTTGACTTAAAGAAATAAGAGTTTAAGGAGGGCCCTGCTCAAACAAGCTTACAATGTAGAGATCGATAATTATAAACATATCACACACACATTATATATATATATATATATATATATTATTCCTTCACTTATTGGGCTAGTATACAAGTGCTTTAATTGATCATTGAAACAATGAAATAGTCTTACTGTGTTGGTTAATAAGCATCCTGATGGATATTCGGCTCATGTAAAAGCGGTCTAAGAAGTACTGAACGTTCTGATTGGTGACGGGATCAACTCCAAAAGCTTCCTTATATTCAATCACGCCTTGGGCCATTGTGGGGACCACATTGTTATGTCGGTTTCGGATGTTCACGAGTGTTTCTGTAAAGCTTTGGGGGGTCAAAGAAAGACAAGAATAGCATTACACGACAGTAGGAGGCATAATAAAGAGTAAATAAATTGCGTTACATAGAATGAATAAAACACGTTACAATCCTCATTCAAAGAATCAAGAATACAAACACTTGGAACGCCAGGAGCGTACGGGGCTTTTCCCAAAGCAATCTCATTCTTATTACCATATAATACGATTGTTAATAGAACAAAAGGCTACGGCACACAATGCAGAGAAAGCCACTGTTCTTTCTACCGTGATCCATTATGCTGGACTACAATTCTCATCATCCATTAACAGCCCCGTATGCCTTTAGATTTTAAGAATGGCAGATCTGCAAATGTCTAGCCATGGATATTAGGGGTAAAAGTATCTCCTAAACCACATAGAAGCTTTACGCACTGAAAATACGCTTCGAGTTTACAAGCGGCTCATTCTTTCCATCTTGCCCGAGGAAACGTCTGCAACCGAACCGCTGAATTAACAGAAATACCTAAGCCTGTAGTGTAAACAAGCACCTCGCGCTCGCTAAATTGCCATAAATATTGAAGTCAACATGTGCCCAGCGGTTAAGCGGTTGTCGCAAAATCACACAACAGTGTTTTGACAATACAACAGCATGTTCATGTCACAAAGAAACAATACTGATGAAAACGTGACATAAATCGCGCTTACTCTGACAACACTCGCTGGTCTTCTGGATTCTTCTCAACAAATTCCGTTAGCTCCATCAAACTCTGTATATACCTGTATAAAAAGAATAAAGAATCAGACGCGCACTTCAAAGAATCTTCATTGCTAGCAATTTACATAATCAAAGACACAGAACGTTCACACTCACAATTTATAGGGGCTTTCAAAACCTACACTGAATTTGCTGCTGCAGAGGTCCTAGGACGGCACTCAGATCCAAAAGGCTTGATTTTGACTCAAAGTGCAGTAGTTTTGATCTTTACAATAAAATTAATACAGGGCTTAGCTGTGGGAAGGTAGTTGGCTTTTACAGTACAATTTTACACCTGCATTTATTATTATTTGTATTTATTATTATATTTTAGAGTAAATTTTTTTACATATATCTATATATAGTCCGGTTCTAAACATTCTGGATCTGTACATCAGATGACCTGAGCGTATCGGACACTTAAAGCAGATCTGTCTAGGTTTGTTGAAAAATACTCCCTTAAATCCACATCGTATGTAAATGCGACACAACTTCACTCACTAATGAAAAATGGCAGGCAAGGAGGAAGAATGTTATCTATTGCGTCGCATCAGAAGTGGCAGTTTGTGGCAGACCGCCATTCCCCTCCTGGAGTCCACCTATTCTGTGTATTGTAACTGTAGTCTCATAGTTGTATGGTTTGTGACAAAACAGTTACGCTCGGTGATGGGGCGTGCATGCGCTGGATACTCACCAGCTCTGGACAAGCTGCACCGAAGGGGTGCCCAACAGGGGATCCGGCAAGATGTAGATCTCGCGCATGATATTCGCCAAACGCACAGGTAGCTCTTGCCGCAGAAACACAAACGATGTCTTCTCACAGCCGTTAGCGGAACCTGGAACAATAATAATAAGATTGGTTGATAGTTTGTTCCATGATCGTTAATACAAAGATTATTAAAAATAATAGAAAGAAAAATGTATTACGCCCCAAAATCCAGGGTGTGTCTGGGGTTATTTTACATATGGAGGTGTATTCCCCGACCAAGGGTCCGAGGGATTTAAACCAACACTCGGTGAACTTCTGCTGCATAAAGTACATTGAGTTTTGGCTAAACTGGGCACCAGTCCTCCATCTGCTGCAACTCCTATCACACTCAGCCAGACAGTCAGTGTGTGGTAGATCCATCCTCGCTTTAGAGAATCGGTTCTGGGAAGCTATAACTCGGGCCGCACCTGTACTGAGGATTCATTATTAATATTTGGCACAGCGGCCGCTGCTGGCAAATCTGACATTTCATCGGCATTAATTGCATAGTAACAAGCTCGCTAAAAACATCGCTATCAGCACACAGCAAACAGGGGCAGCGACTTTGAACTTTATGACCGGCCGGCACGCATGATCCTGCTTGAGCGTGCGTTTGCACCGGGAACATCCAGTATCGGGGAAATTAAAGGCTGTTATGAAGGCGGATTCGCGGCCTCGGTAACTTGGTTCGGTCCTTTAGTCAAACTAAATATATATAAAAAAGGCTTGTATATTTCTTGATAAATTAGTTAAAGAATGGAGGGGAATCCAGGGGTCGTATCGTTTACATCCAGTACACTAAGAGTTAATACAACTTGAAATCTTGTATCGCTAATTAATGTGACGCTTATATATTTCACCTTACTTTGGAATAAATAGTTTTTTTTTGGTTTATTTATTCGTTTTCCGTAAGTATGTAATGAATCACAGAGCCGTGTGGCTTCCTAAGTTACAAAGCTCATTGTCCTTTAATAGCCGGATGAACAGCTGCCAGGGTTTCTGGGTGTTATCTTTGCCAAGCCCCGTTTAGTGAACTGTGTGACCGGTTATCGACACAGCCCCGTCCTTGCACTCCTGATCCGGAGAGAAACTCCCGCGTCAACGGATCCTGCTATTGACTTTGGTAGAAGCTGCAGTATTCTGGGACATGTTTATCTCCACCGCACGCACGGTCCCCTCCGTACGGGAAGAAGGCTATCACTCTCTATGTCTCTGTCGTGGTGGTCTACAAGCACCGTAATCCCCCTCAATAATCAAACAGCCGGATACCCGGGCACCACTGCACTCCCGCCAGCTTCCCATTAACATAACTAGAGGTCAGACCAGGGGAACGGCAAAAAAATAAAACGAGCCGTACAAAAGCGGCTGCAACCCAGCCTGCCAATTCCTGGAACCGGCATGGATCTAAACTGCTACATAAATGGCCCTCTTCCATATTTCTCAGAACTACTGCCCCCCCCATAAAAATACCCCGGTCTGTACAGCACAACAGTAAATGAAGTCAATCGCCTGTAACCATACATTCCAAGGAAAAGCCACAAAAACAGAGGCTATTTTTAATCCCCCCCCCATTTCATAATAGTCTATGAAAGGCCAAAAGATTCCTAGGAAATATATATATTATTAATTACTTGTACGATATTATTCATTTCATTATTATTTGAAGACGTATTATTATTATAGTCATTTATTGGCATTATATTGTTAGTTTCAGCTTCCGGTTACACTATAGGAATGCTGAATGCAAAAATAAATAAATAAATAGATTTGCGTGGATTTAACACAAGGACTTGCGTAATCACAAATTATTGGATTGCCGGATTGACTAAAAGGTCTGTATTAAGTAAGATAACGGGCAGCAATTCCAGGAAAGTGCTAAATATATCATGAACACGTGCGTAAGGGATGTGTAAGGATGAGTAAGGGATGTGTAGTGTAAGGGATGTGTAAGGGATGTGTAAGGGATGCGTAGTGTAAGGATGCGTAGTGTAAGGATGCGTAGTGTAAGGATGCGTAGTGTAAGGATGCGTAGTGTAAGGATGCGTAAGTGGCTGCTATGGCAGACGTGCCGAGCGCAGCCTTTCAGAGCCCTACCTGGATATTTTATGTTCAAATCAGATTTGCAGATTACAGAACATTTTTATTGGGATTTTATCGAGAATGCGCAGGTTCAAGCCCCAAAAAAAAGATTATGAAACCAGTTTGCCACTGTAATGCCATTAACAGGGGATCTCATGTGTGTGTGTATGAGATATATATATCTACACACACACACACACACGTACATACATACATACACACATCCTGGAGGAGACAAGACAGGAACGCTTCAATATTGAAAGGGATTGAACAAACTAAAGAAATTGAGTTTGGAGAGATGCTAGAACAAGAGGACATAATCTAAAACTAGAGGGTCAGAGGTTTAGATGTTTTACTTTACTAAGAGGGTGGTAGACAAGTAGAGCAGCCTACCAGCAGAGGTGGTAGAGGTTAACACCGTAAGGGAATATAAACACGCACAGGATAGGCATAAAGCCATCCTGACAAGACCAAGGAAAGATTAAAGTTCGACTCCTCACAGTAGTAAGGCTAGATGAACGGAACGGGCATCTAACATATAATTCTATGTTCCTCTCTACATACGCAAGCTTGTGAGATAGGTTACTATACGAAGTACATGGCGGCAGTGTGCATGCGCGCTTCTTCTGCATTCAGGACAGTTTCTCTTTAACCGTGAAAAGCTGCCAGAAGTCCCTCTGTTGCTCCAAAATAGTTCTCTTTCCCGTTTCATTTGACGATTAATCATTTTTTAACTGATGGGAAACGTCCTGTTTGGTGGCAGATGGGTTCACTTGATGTTAAACACACAATCTCCGGAATGGTTATTTACTTCGCAAGAAGTAGAACATTAACCCGACGGATTATGCTGCTGCAGCAGAACAAGAACAGGAAAACAACTGGTACGGCGATGACAAGTTATGCTGACTCAACAGAAATGATTTACCACCTATGGCCTGGACAAGCGGGGACATAGGGAGACCGAAGAACCTTAGGGGCATTAAACCCTGACAAAAGTTATTAAAAGAAACCAAAAACACGAATCAACATTACCTGTATTTTGCTCAATAAAGAAGAAAAAAATAAATTATATATATATTGGATGCATTTCCCTGCTCAAACACCACACTGAGCGGATTCTTTATGGCAATGCGAATGAAGTCTGTTCCCCTGCAGACTTTCATTAGTGTCAGGCTGGGTGATTGTGACCGAGCCATTCTATTGTTTACTGCAAGGCAGTATAAGGAATCAGGGTGTTTGTCTAGTAGATTTGATGCAAACTATGCACCTGCCTGATAATATCATACAATATTCAGAAAAATACACATTCATCAGATACTAGAGAGAAAAAACGGTGGGAGATCCCCTCTCAGAGCGCGTAGGAAGGCACGTAGGCTTTTTATGGGGGTCTTGCATTATTGCTTAGTGATCTAAACAATATTAATGCAATTTAAAAATGATAGCCAGGGCTATTTACTTTGGTAGCCATGGCCGTTAGCCCACATACTTCCAGCAGTCAGTGTTTTTACTCAGCACAGGAAAGCGATCGATTGCTTACCAAAGTCAATGAACTGCTTCATGGAAAGGGGTGAAGGAGAGAAGCGGCTGAACTTCTCTATCTGTTTGGGAGCATTGGCCAAGGCGGCATTTTTCAGCAGGAACCGAGCAAACCTCATCCTGGCGATAAAAGAGGATCCTTCACCTGTACATGAAAAAGGAATACAAAAAGGGGGTTCAGGTACATCATACATATACATACATTCCCCTACCACTTCTGATGGGAGGCTGTTCCACGTATCCACCATGCTCTCAGTACAGATAACATTCCTTTACTTCACAAAACGTAAGCAGTTTTGTCGCGTGACATATGATGTCACAAACATATAAAAGTTTATTTTTTTCTTTTATTTACTACAGAACTTAGTGAATGTTGAGTTTAAAAAAGTGATCGCTAGAAAAGGAGTACATCTGATACCGGTTTATACAGATTCAGGAATGTTACTACACATGGTGGGTGAAAGGATACATTATTGATACACAATAACAGTTAATTGTATTTTGTTATTTTTATAATTTCTTTACATAGCAGTCCGAGAATAAGAAGCAATAGCAGTTAGGCAATCTGAATTTAGAAGCAAATGTTCATACACCTCATGTCTCTTTCTAACCGTCCGAAAACAGGGCGCCCTGGGCGTGAGATTTAAAATTATCGCATGAATGCAACATCTTCCTCGGGGACCGGCCTTCACTGCCCAATATCTGCATGGTATGGATTACATGCTGGGGTCTCTTATACAGTAAAGCACTATGAGACTCCAGTACACTAGAGGGCAGTCTTGGGGCTCTGCAGACAGTCACTGTACAGTGAGAGGGGTCAGGCTGGGTGATTATGAATAAATCATTATTAATTATTACTATTATTATTGGTTTTATATAGCGCCATGGTATTCCGTAGCACAGATAATGCACAGTAGGGGTTTGGGTGGAGTATTAGGTGTGTAAGTTCTGGTATAGGAGGACTGTCAGTCTCAGGATAAAGCTAGATCAGTCTCTTAGATGTGCAAAGGTCCATATTTGACATGCTCTGTCAGCAAGCGTGTGTAATAAATGCCGCTAATACATGTAACGTGACATCAGTTTGAATTATTTTAGAATAGGACAGTCGGGCTCAGGACATCAAGACGGTCACCTGTTGTACAGTTTATGGTCCAGTATAGTAGGATGGCCATGTTCTGTATATGGGCCATATGCTGTGAAGCAGACAATCCTAGGGCAGGGGTCCTGTACAGCGAGGTGCCCAGTACCAGGCCAGCAACCCTGTACAGCGAGGTGCCCAGTCCCAGGCCAGCGACCCTGTACAGCGAGGTGCCCGGTCCCAGGCCAGCGACCCTGTACAGCAAGATGCCCAGGCCAGCGACCCTGTACAGCAAGGTGCCCACTCCCAGGCCAGCGACCCTGTACAGCGAGGTTTCCAGGCTCTGGGCCGAACTCCCCATCTTGGATAAAGAGCGCACAGACCAACTCATATCCCTATCGCTGAGGGGCTGATCCCAGAGGCCAGATGTGATACAAAAAGACAGCTGCTGCCCATCACACCGCACCATTCATTCAGCTCCAAGCTCTTACCTCTTGCTCAGTGATGTGGCCGGTGCCGGTAAACAGTGCAGCGGTTCACACCCTGTGCGGATGAACCGGATTTATTATCGGTGTATGCGGCGTCCAGCTGCTTTGTCTTGTAGGATATGCTAATTCGAATTCACTCCGCTGATGATGCAAGCGCTGAGTATCTTTGCTCTCCCTCACAGCCGACTCTGCATATCCCCTCCCTCTCTTCCAGATGCCCCTCGGTGTCTCCCTGATCTCAGTCACGTCCATCTACCTCTACACCGGTCCCTTCAACCCTGTCTTATTATCAGACACCTAGAGGCGGGGCCATGAAAAGCTCCACCCCACCACCACTTCTTCCTCCAATCAGCGGCAAGCAGCCAGAAAAAAAAGAGCCCTTCTCCCTGCTTCGGAGAAAAGGAAAAAACAAGTGATCCTGTGTGGGGGTCGCTGGGAGGAGGGGGCGGAGCCAGGTGGCGATGTTGCTAGGCATACTATTGGCAGCAATCAGCGGATTGGGTCGTGCGTTAACCTGTTCGTTGCTGCAGGGGCAGGGTCTGACGCTGCATTCTGTTATATGACAAGATGTTTTCCCGTATTATTAATGTCTTAGCGCCCCGCCCCGCCCCTTTCCACGAACTGGAGCTGGAAACATGTTTTCCAGAAGAAGCACAGTATGGGCCACACATTGTGTCCCAGCAGTCAGCAGCACTGGTTATTTCTGCCCTTATCTGGGGTCATTGGCAGGTGAGCGTATGTGCTGTGGCCCAAATATAGCACCAAAGCCAGGCAGGATTGGCCTTAAGTGCTGGTAATTGTTCTAATTTGGTAAATAACATTATACAACGCTGCGGAATATGATGGCGCTATATAAATCAACAACATACTAAATATGGATTCTTTTTTGTCATCCAGTGACCGGCTTACACGTTTGTGCTGGACTTAAAAATCATGTGATGCTTCCACCCAGCTTTATGGGACTTGTAGTACTGCACCATCTGGGGGCCTCCATCATTATGTATCTGACATAATGTATCCATATTTTAACTATTTAAAGAAACATTGTTTCCCCCCATACTTTGCGTTATGGTAAAGGATATAGAGAAATGGATCCATATGGTTGATTTGAGGTGAAATGTTCAGCAACAGAGAAAAGATGCTAAGAAGCTGCGGGGGGGGGCCCAGGGAGGCTCTTCTAGGCTAATGGGACACCTGTGCATATTTAAATCCCCTTTTTGTCTTAATCTCTACCGCTTCTGGGAGTCTGTTCCCCGTATCCACCACCATCTCAGTAAAGGCAAATGTTCTAACTTCACATTTAAACCTCTGATGAGTTTTAGACCATGACCTCTTGTTCTAACTTTCCTCTTGCACTTTGAAACAGGACTCATCATTCGCCATAGTGGCAGGCTAAGCAATATATTATTATTTATTGGTTTATATAGCACCATCATATTACGTAGCGCTGTACAATGGGTAGACAGGACGTTACGAGTAGTATATAACATAACAATTTGACTTACAGAAACAACAGGTGAGGAGGGCCCTGCCCAGAGGAGCTTTCAATCTAGAGGGATGACCCAGTAATGTAACAGAATCCCCAATATTAATGCCTCAAATAGGTGCTTTTAAATAGCAGAATGTATTTGCTGGCTGATTCCTTGCTTTGTTGTATAAACCTAATGAACAGAGCGGAATGAAAAAAGTTATTAACCCCATTAAGCTACATTGCACACCAGCAAACCACTCAGAGGGTTAATACACGTGTGCTGTTTCCATGCGTTCTATTACCATGGATACGGGTGAATTAGCAGGGCAGGCACATAGGAACTAAGTTTAAAGTTATGAATGACTGCAGTACACAAGTTCACAGGGGCAGCCTGAGTTATCCCGAGAGCCCCGCACACCCCGCTCTGCCCCCCCTCGTTTTCAAGCATTTCTAGGAACTCTGTGTAACGTCGGTACAGAGTATTCCTGCTTTCCTGACAAGGGTAAACAAGGAGACAGGCGCCACATCACAAACTTCCCTGATCCAATGAGATCCCGGACGTCTTTTCAGCGGGAACCTGATTGGTTCACAGACTTGTAAACAGCTTGTCAAACCCACCCATACGTTCATCTTCTGTGGAGAAAAAAAAATGTCAGCGACTTTTAAAGGAAACAGAAAGTACGTGGAAGAAGGTCTCAGAGGCTATTTTTTTGTTGTTGTTTTTTTTTTTATTGGGTGAAGGTCTGCGTCACGGATTTTTAGCAGGGATGCTACAAGGAGCTGAATTTTTCCCACAGGGGCTGTGGCACAGTTGTTTTCCATGCTTTGCCACTTAATCCCTTAAGAGCAAGGGCTATTTTACAATACAGGACCAGAGCAATTTTTTTATTTTTTGCTATGTTTTTCTTCCACCATTATTTTTTTGCTTTATACAACCCTCACTCAGACTTACGTGAGTTGCAATCCCACACAATCTGAAGGGTTCCTATTATCAAAATGTCAACTGAGTGATCTTGCAAATGTATATACAGGGGGGATTAACAATGAGACAAGTGTCATTTGCCCCATGATCGCTGGCTGCAAGGGTCCCCCACTTGCTCTAATGTATATATTTATCCTCTGGAATGCTCTCCCCGGGCTATCCGTCTCTCCCCCTGCCTTTATTCCTTCAAAAAATCCCTCAAGATCCACTTCTTTAAGGATGCCTACAACATAGCACATTAACGCCCCCCATATTCCTTTAGCTCACCTTTCCTACTCCCTTTCCTGCAATACTTAGTGTGGCTGCTCCATTCCTTACAACGACACTTTTACCTATTGTGTAATAAACCCTAACTCCCTCTAGACTGTAAGCTCGTTTGAGCAGGGCCCTCCTCACTACTTGTTATGTCCTGTCTACCCATTGTACAGCGCTACGGAATTTGATGGTGCTATATAAAACAATAAATAATAATAATATTTGCCTGCACAGTAGGAACACGGTGTTTGCTGTGCTGGGTTATTTAAGAGCCCAGATGAGGGCCCACTTGGCGCATGGTTTCCCTCTTCCAGAGAAAAGATATTTCCAGATACACAGACAGACCCCACTGTGGGAGTATATTGAGCGATGGCAGTGTGTTATTTTCTCTCGACTTCCTGTCATGTGACAGGAGCTGCTAATAAGAAGCTTGTTTTGTAGTCACATGCTTCAGTCATGAAGTTGTAGGGGACCTAATTCAAATGTATGTAAAGAAAACATATATGCAAAATAAAGACACAACAACAAATCTTGGATGAACCAGGCCATGGACTTTTATTTAGTTTTAACATTACATACAAAATAACTTTCTATAACTTGTAACTTATAACCGATACATATAAACTTTAAACATCAGTTCACCCCATTAAATTATAGGGCCACGACAATAAAAAAATTTATTTTTTATTTTTACTAAAGAATACATATAAACATAAGAGAGGGTGGGAGGGCGCATTTTCATCAAGTCTTCCATCTTCAGCTTACCGCTTTGTGGCGCGAGCTAGGGCGCAACACACCTAAACGCGGCGCGAGGCACCCACGAGGCAACTAAAAAGAGCAGCAAAGCTCTAGCGCAGGCGCAAACACCATTTAGGTTATATAACTTTTTTTTTTCAAAAACTCCTGACCTTTACTTGAACCCTGTATTAAAGCTATTAGAACCAATATAACTAAACCTGTCCCCACATCTTCATGTCAGCCTGCCCTATGGGTTGCAGGCTTTATCAGGAAGAGTGGAAGCTGTGTGGCTACCCGCTTGTAAGGAAAACACAAGGCTCAGAGTTACTGCGTCAGGGGCCCCAGCCAGCACACTGACCACAGGGAAAGAGATAATAAAAGGGTCTGGATCCATGTTTATGAAGTCCGTGCGCATGCATGTGTATGTATTTATGCGAGGAGGTCTCTGGATGCATACATGTGGATATTTGTGTGAATATGTATGTATGTGCATTATGACAGCACAGCAGCATGGCAAATGTCATGATTTATTTTTATACCCTTTTATCTGATGGGAACTTGCAGTGGAGGGCTCTCACCTTACCAGGGACAAGTACAGCCAAGTGTCTCATACGTGCCCCCCCCCCCCGTAAATAACACGCAAATACATACTTACTCTATCACGCACACTTACATTGCCCTACATGTGATTGGTTGGGATGCTACTGATTAGAGCTTCCCGATCCCAGGCTGAATTATGCTGTGACTGCCTATGGGTGAATAGTACCAGGGTTTTAGGATGGCTTTGGGATGTACTATAATCATTTGCTGTATTTTTTGACTCAAATAATGTTAGCAAACCACAAGTAAGCTTCAAGCATATTTGTTAAAGAGGGCTTGTGTCATAAAAGCAAAACAAAATCCGAGCTCCCACTGTCTTGTGTTGGAAACCACACAATGGGTTTTCCCATCTATCTGATTGCTAGTCTGTTTCTTCCAATCTGCAAAATGTTACCACAAAGCCCCAAATAACAACCTTGCTTCACAGCACAGTCCCCGATGTTAAAGCTAAATAACCCAGGTTCCTTCTGACCACTGTTGTTTAAAACCTGCCTGGCTGCAGATGAGACTAATGGGTACAGCCCTAAAAAAATGCTAGGTCAAAAATACCTTCCCTCCAGAACTCTGCCTCTGCATGTCTTATTTCTCTCTAAGCACCCTCCCCCTATGGACCTGCTTTTGCCTTCATCACAAAAAAATATATATACATATATATATATATATATATCCTGGGGCTCCTTGTAACAGTGTTGCCATAGAGCCCCACCTGATCGTAGCCCGCAGACGCAGAATTCTATTTTGTCATTGCTATGTATATTGCAGCCCAAATTTTGCACAATATTTCATACATCTATGAAAATTATTTATACAGGCTGCCTGCCCCTTTACAGGAACCCGTATAGTATTTGTTCTTACAAGGAGTTGGTTCCTGCCTTCTAACCCAGACTGCTGGGGAGAGAAGCCAAGTAAGTGAAAGGTCACACAACGCTGCTGTTTACCATGAGACACAATGAGGAAAGAACATTGTGTGAAGATATTTACCCCCCCTCCCTCTGCATCTTGTCAACGTGACTCTGATGGAAATAAAATGTCATTATAATCCTTGTTGGGTTGTGGAGCGCTGTGCCTGGTTTCACCATTCACGTAGGAAGGCTAAGCAATGCTTGCTATGAAGGATCAGACTGTCCTAACACCCTCCATCTGTAAACAGGTGAAATGAATATACCCCAGCCATTCATTAAATTTTTTTCCAGTTACTTATCATTACCGAGAATCAGTATACAAAACAACACATAAAAGGGTATATTTGAAGCATTTGGGTGATTAATATTAGGCAACATGGGGCTTATGACAGCTGGTGGAAAATTGAAATATAAATGAATGAGACAAGAGATTTATTTGTAGGGAGATGCAATCCTAACGACGTAAAATGAAAGTGTTTTATAAAATTTGCATTTTATTATTTCTGTTATTGAGATCATGTTATTCTGCTACAGCCCCAACTAAAAAAATAAATAAAAAATACATAAACATATTTTTGTGCAGAGAATCACCGGCTCCAGTAACAATTTAATTTTATACTAACACACACTCTGTGAAGAGGCTGACCCAAGATGGAATGGGCTATAAGAAAACTTGGGGGACAGCCTGGGGGGCTATTGCCCCATTGCACCCTGGGCCAGCCTGCCTGAGTAGTTGGTTAGATTTGGACGTATATCAAAGCTCATAAGGGGTGGCCTTAAAGTGCCGGGGCCACCTCATTATCACTTGTCCAGCACTGTAACAATTGGTTAAAGTAAGTGCCCTTACCAAGTCATAAATGTTGACAACTCTGGGTAGAACTTGCATGATATAAATGCACCCAGTCATTACGGAAAGGGATCTTCCTTCAATTCGAGTGATCCCATATTGCCCAAAATAACATGAAGCTAAATTCCCAATATGTTGTAATGATAACTTTTATCTCCTGTACGGACAAAGCATTACATTGTGTCATCAAGGTGTTCACCGACAATGTCACCATAGTTCATGTATTGTGCAGGCGACCTTTCCCTACCATCAGGAGAGTTTCTAGAAGAGGGGATCATGAACGAATGCTCTGAAAAATACCCCTCGTCTTATAATCAGACCTCAAATTAGGTCTGACTAAGATCCAGATCCCCCGCAGCGCTTCAGGGGACCTGGATCCTCCTGTCTTATGCAACCCATTTAACACCCCCCCAAACTTACCGGTTCCTCCAGCAATGGTATTATATAGCACACATCAGAACCACTAACATATACATTGAACCTTGCACCTTTTTGAGGATGGGGGGATGTGAATTCTGATTCTCTGATGCTGAATTTACATTGTGAATCCATTTGCCCAAACATAGGGAAGTCCTAAATCCCCCAACTCCACAGGTAAGACCCTGAGAAAGGCTTATTCTGCCATCAGCAGAGTTATGGTAAATCAATTTATAGTCAGAATTTCAGAAAAATAGTTATCGTATTACAGTAAACCAGCTGGACAAGATAAGACACATAGCAAACCAATAACTATCACTTGACGGCTGTGTGCCAAGGCAAGCCAAGTAAACATCAGTCAGCACTTATACATGCATATGCATTACTGATGCCATTCCAGCCTATGAATGTTAAACAGGACTGGTCATTGCACATTAAGTCTTATATGAGTCAGACTATGCTAAGTGTTAAATTGGGCTGGCATACTGTAGTATTAACTGGACCATACACACATGACATGCGTCACGGATATCTAACAACATGTGGACATCGTCTTTTTAGGGAGGCAGACAACTCTGACATCTAAGTAGAAAAAGGTTAGGCAAACCTGCAGGGTTTAAAGGGGATCTCCCACCAGTTTACTTTATTACTAGTAACTAAATAAAAACCAACAACACGGCTGAACTTGATGGACTTTTTATTTACTGCTGTATATAGCACTGGATTTTATTCTCAGGAAGGATTTTTTTATAGACCTTTAAATGCATAATTTATGATTATCCCTTTATGTTAACACTCTGTTTACTCTGTGTCCAAAATGGCAATATCTATTGTTGATTTAATGCATAAAAGGATGTGAGATAATAATAGTACTACTAACAATAATAACCGTAATGGATTTCATTCTAGCAGCAGACGTATCTTAATGCGAAGTCATTATTGATAGGAGCTACAAATTTGATTTTATTACATGAGTTAAGATACATACATATTTTAATGTGCTTACCCTTTATCTTATTGTAAAAAAAAAATCAATTTGTTTTACTGCTAGCCAACCTGTTGAAGAAAAAAGTTACATTGCACAAATTGACATGAACATAGGAAAAATGCACTATTAACACTGTAAAAAAGGTAAACAAGAAAATCAATTCATATATAATATTTACCATGTTATGAGAAACCCTATGGGTTTCAATGAGAAATGAGTCGAGCAATAAAACATGCAGGGTAGTTTATTATTAACTAAGTTTTATTAGTAATTAAGCACCTAGATCATTATTTAGCGTCACGGTATATTTTGTTCTGTTATCTTGAACAGTCTGTAGCTCGGCGTTGAGCCATTACACTACGTCATACTGTGCAAAGTGGGAAAATGTGGTTCTTTGAGATAATAGTGTGTCGTTGTTTACAAATCCAGGACTCAATAGTTTTTTAATCACTTTTATCACACCAGGTATATCATGCCCTAAAGCATAGAGTTTTTTTGTCAGTTTTACCATATTTTTGTTAAACCTTGATTCCCCTTTTGAATGTTTAGTGTAATCACACAATTTAGATATCTTCTTTTATCTTCTCCCTTCTCTTATGTCATCAATCTGCTATCTTCAGTTCTTCGCCCGCATTTCCATGGACAATATGACAGCACTTCCAACGACGTCCTCTCCCTGGTCCTCCAATCAGGTGAGAGAATGTCACTGAAAGCACCATCATTTTGCCCTAAGGTAAACTTAAGGCAATATGGCAGCACCTCCAGTGATGTCCTTTGCCCGATCCTCCAATCGGATGTCAAGAGTATTGCTGCCTGTGAGCTTTGTAGGACCATTCCTGGAGGACCTGAAAAGCACATCAACACGACTGAGAGGAATCCCTGCTCAAGCCCTCTGGGCACCATGACAGGTGCCTATAATGTGCTTCCAGATACTGGCATATCAATTTAGGTATTGAGCCATATGGTGAAACAAGATGAACACAGCTTTGCAGAATTTCGCATCCCACAGATGGCCAAGAGTTTCTGTATGTGGCCACATTTTTGGAGATATCTGCATCAACCTGCTGGTGAGGACTACCAATTAATTGATTTGACACTTGTCAGCACCTTTGACTGAAAAAATGCTCTTAAAAAGGAATGTATTAGCTAAACAACTGATTGTGTACAGTGTCATTTGCCACAGCAGTCTAAGTTTAACATTGTCCTTGACGACTGATGTCTGAGATCTTTTTGTGGCAGACATATAAGTTCCATGCGTAAAAGCTACAAACTTAAATATTTAAGGGGGTCACAGCATGGGATGATAGGAGATAGGTAGCAGACAAAATAGTATTCAGAACTGCTCTATTATGTGTTCCTAAAAAGAGAAAATAACTGCTAGTCTGCCTTGAGAGAACCTACCTCTACAATCAAAACCTCATACCCAAAAATATAAAACATCCTAACGCAAAGATCTGAGCCAAGGGCTGACTAGTGGGGTGTGGGGCACAGCGGTTGTTGACTTCTGCTCCTCACTGGTACTGCACTCATAGTGCGAGTGGGTCATCTGAGATTGCGTTACATGACCACGCAGGGTCCCCCTGATATGACAAGCAGAGCAAGATATAAGAGCCAGGAAGGACACATATATATCACCAGAAATTCAGGGCTCCCAAGGGAAACATTCAGGGCTTCAGCACCCCCATGGAGGACAGGTGAGAGTGTGAAGCCTATCTAAGCTATTTAAGACAATTTTTTTCCATCTATTTTTTAACAATATATTTTGTAAAGCCAAACCCCGGGGAACTGCAATGTTTTGCCCTAAATAAAGGGTGGTCCTGTCAGTCATCTTGCAGAAGCAGCCAGAAGGCATAAGCCCACAAAGTAAACAAACAAAGATATGAAAAGGCGGACTAGTTGGACAGTTTCTGGCTACTCATCTTAAATCTAAGCTATGACTGATACCTGGCATGGGAATCACTTCAGGTCTGACTGTAGCCTTTGGCCATTACAGAGGTTCTTATCCAATACTGCTATACCCTCTAGAATCATTTACGCAAGTCCTCTAAAAACTCTGCTTCTGCCTGTCACAAGCAAAACGAGGCAGCATCAGAGAAGGTATGATATATTGTGTTAATAGACTTCAAAAAAGGTTACAATCTATTTCAGGCAAACACAAAGTGCTAGTTTTAGATACCATGCCATGCAATAAAACACTGTTCTGCAGAAGGGCGGTTAAAAAGAGAGTTGCCCATAACACCACCCCTGGTATAAAACCACAGTAAATATTAAATGCTCTTTGAAAAGCTGGGTAGTTGGAGACTGTCAAGGGTGTACATATTGAGAAAATACTATGGCTACGTACAAATATTCCAAACAGGGTGCTTCCCCTCCCCCTTTGCATGGCAGTTAAAAGTATGTACAGTTACTCTAACACATTTGATCTTGACATTCACCTCCCTTCTCAGTGAGATCAACAAGGGGAAGCCAAGTAGGGGAAAGTTCATGCAGCTGCAAAGTGTTGTTTATTAATAGACGCTGCATAGACATTCAGAGAGTGAGGCCACCTTGTGGCTGAAAAGAGAACTTCAAGTGAAACACAATAACATAGTAACAGCATACATAGTATCAATGTACTTAATATATCAGTGTATCACGCAATGTTTATTCTGAGACAACCGTAAATAGATAAAAAAAACAAAAAACAAATAGATTAATCCATTATTACATTGCCATGGGACACTTTTAGAAGGTTACTAGATGTACTTGGACCTGGGAAACATCAAGCCCACAGAAAAGTTTCCAACACAGGCAGATAGCTGCATAAATGCATGGGTACCACTCGCACCACATGCTATCACAGAACATGGTAAGTGCCATTAAACACGTTAGGATGAGCCACCTTTAGCTGGGTTATCTTGTGTTGTGCTCAACACACATTACTCCATCTAATCAAGACAATTGACAAATGTTTTTTTTAAAATCTATTTTTTTAATAATATATTTTGTAATGCCACTTACTAAAGTATGTATATTTTGCAGTACATAGAGTCTCAGGGAAAGTGCCCAGGGCCATATATTGAAACATGAACATTTACGATGAGGTTGTCATCCTACTGGCTCATGGTGGAGATAAAGCCAAGTTGCCTCATCAGGCCGTTGCTTCTACCAATTACTAACAAAGGCACTGGCACATGTATTTACACACACACATTCACACTTACACACTCACGTTAACATACGCACATACACACGCATGCTAACACACATACACACTAATGCTAAAACACACACAGTTAAACACTCATACACTCACTCGAACATACATACACTATATGGACAAAAGTAATGGGACACGTGCCCATTACACTAACAGGGAATGTTATGACATTGCATTCTAAATACATAGACATATTTGTCCTCTGCAGTGGAGTGTTTTTGTGGGAATTTCTGCCCATTCATCCAGTAGAGCATTTGTTAGGTCAGGCACTGATGTTGGACAAGAAGGCCTGGCTCAATTCCAGTTCATTCCAAAGGTTTGATGGGGTTAAGGTCAGGGCTCTGTACAGGCTACTGGAGTTTCTCCACACCAAACTCATCCAACCATGTCTTTATGGACCTTGGTGTGTGCGCTTAGGTACAGTCATGCCGGAATAGCAAAAGGACTTCCCCGAAATGTTCCCACAAAGCTGGAAGCATAGTATTGTCAAAAAGGTCTTGGTATGAAGGGGACTTACAAAGACATTCACTCCTACATAACATCTTAAACGGTGCAGCTCACAAGAGTATCTCGCAGCACCAAATCGGTCTCTACAGTGGCATCAAAGGACAGGCAGACACTTGCATGCCTATATACAGATGGCCAGGCACGCGTTTTTAACTTTGCTCAATAATTACTTAACTATTACTCCACTTTTTGTGTTAGAGATAAAATATATTTTTACAGTAACCAAGAAAATACTTCAAACATAGTACAACATAGGCAGGGGATCTTTAATTTGGATGCTGGATAATGAGTTTCCACTAAAAACTAACTGGCCAGACTTATGATACAAATTCTCATGTGGAAAATTTCAGGTCTGGATCCTTCCAAGAAGCTTATTTGCTCTCTGTCTGTTTCCAAGAAGAACCCTTTGTGTTTGAACTCCAGATGGAATATTTATTACCTGGAGGAGACACCTAGTGGTCAAACATGATATTGTTTAACAAAATGTTTTCTTTGAGGAGGAAGTTTATATAATATTATGGTAACACTGTGTTCTGAGACCGGAGGCAGACTTTCGTCTCAGCAGCACAAGTTTTGCTGCCGTAGTTTTTTTGTTTCTTCTATTTTAAGATTCTAAGAGTTGCTGTAGGTTTCCACGCTGAACAATGTACTTAAATACTATAACAGAGTCCTAGTGCTAAGAATCTTAAACCCCATTCCTATTTTTATTATGGGGCGACAGATTCTACTGGGAATAAAGCTGCCTATACTGACAATAACTATACATATATAATATACAATATATATATATATATATATATATATATATATGTAAAATAATTTTTTATGTAGGTATTTGGTAGTTTTAGCTAGTGAAGGCTGAGCAGTTAAAATAAATCATAATAAGTTATTTAGATAATCTTACTATATTTTGAGACTTAAGAAGACTAAAAAACCTATATGTAGACTGTATTTTTTATAAAGATCCCTACCCAAAGAGCCATCTTGAGGTGGCCATGCGGGAGCTGGGTGTTGCCACACAGACCTTCAAGGATTTTACAATTCCCTGGGCCTATCAGGGGGTTCAGAGGATCAGCCCAACTGGCCAATGATCTGAAAATCTGGTCTGTGACGCAAAAGCCAGGGAAATTTGGGAGGTAAGCATTCTGTGCTGAATGCTATGTACAAATTAGTAGGCATTTAAAACTGGGATCTACCAGTAGGTAGAGAATTAAAAAGTGACATAACTTTTGTGTCCAAATCTGCAGTACAAATTGTGCACATTTTGGATTTGGAACAGGATGGTTTGTCAGGCAGACCAATATTAACATAAGGGTATGTGTTTGCTGAACTGACAGATTTTATTGCTTGTTTTGCTAACTGTAAGCGCAACAAATCTATATTAAGAACCTGTTCCGATAAAAACACTTACTGGTTATGTCATGTAAAGTGTCGGTTGTTGATAGGAAATTGACTTAATATAAAAGACAGTAAGACACAAAAAACATTTAACTTTCCTGGGAAAAGTTTTAAAAAAGGCACTGAAGTACGGTGTTCAACATGATGCACGTTTTAGATAATGGTTTAGGCAGCCAGGTCAAACACTATTACAGGCCTGTTCAATAAAGTGCCCCATTGCACTATTCTAATATTGTAGAGATACATCTACCTCTGGCTACCGCATTCACAATTAATTCACAAAGCTCTATGGAGAGATGGCAGCCCGATGCCTATCACATGTCCCAATGCTGCTCTCCTATTGGCAGGAGTTATGTCAGTCATTTCAGTTCCTCCATGTGCACCAGATAGTCATCCCATGCAAACCATGGCAAAGAGAGGGAGCCATGAAACGTGTTATAAGAGGGCCATTTACTACTTTTTATTAGATTTGGCTATTCTAGTTTCTTCCATCAACCTTTTTCCTCATTGATAAATGAGTTCATTAGTCCATCCTTCTCATACAATCAGTTATAATCAGGGGCATGTGAATATCTACTGGCACACAATGGGTTAAGTATTCAAAACCTGTATGGGCATCTATATGGTATTTGCTTATACATTATTTTTTCAGATGTATCCACAATATATATATATAGTTCACTTGTGCATTTGTATTTGGGAGGACATGAAAACGGACATGAATGAACCAAATACTGAATAAACGCATATGGTGGCAGAAAACGTACACAAAGATGAAGGCGCACAACGCAAAGAATCTTCGTTTCTCTGTGTTCGTCTTTTGCGTCACGCCCACCATTTCTTGAAAGAGAAGGCGGGACATTGATTGAGTGAGCTGATCCTGGTTTGTCCAATCAGCTCACTGTTGTGTAATAAATTAGTAATAGATCTTTAACCAAACCGGTGCACTGCTACTATCCTTAACCTTACATTAACTCTATAACTCTAAGTCTAAGCTTATTTTGGATTTTTGACCAACTTTCTCCCATCTGCATACCTGCCAACAGTCCCGAATTTCATGGCACAATCAGATAATAAATTCATAATAGATCTTTAACCAAAGTGTCACACTACTACTATCCTTAACCTTACATTAACCCTATAACTCTAAGTCTAAGCTTAGTTTGAATTTTTGACCAACTTTCTCCCATCTGCATACCTGCCAACAGTCCCGAATTCCATGGCACAATCAGATACATTCATAATAGATCTTTAACCAAAGTGTCACACTACTACTATCCTTAACCTTACATTAACCCTATAACTCTAAGTCTAAGCTTAGTTTGGGTTTTTGGCCCACTTTCTTCCATTCGGATACCTGCCAACGGTCCCGAATTTCAGGGGCAAGGGTTTTTAGGGATACAAAGGTAATCAAACATGGTACACAACCTATAACAAGAAGTATGGGGCAAACAAGCAAGGTGCCAGAAGGAGAGAGTGATTTTATTTTGGTCGGCGCACATCTTTATTCCCACCTTGAGTGCATCAAGTGCACAGCTACAGCACCCCCTGCCTGCATATTTAGGCCATCTACCCCCACTCACTGGGTGGAGAAACAGGGGTATACTAATTGAGAAGATGAAGTAAACTTTGCAAGTTGAAGCCGTTGCATGATTGACAACAATGGCCGCCTCCAGGTCTGCTGATAAAATAAGTTTATAAGAGCAAAATTAGATAAAACCAGGTTTTTACAAGTGCTAAACAAAATTACTAGCACTGGATTTAAGATGCAAGAAGAAATATATTTTCTAAAAAAAATTCTAAAATTCTAAAATTCTAAAATAATACCATGCAGTTAAGGTATTTTCCATACATTTGAATACATTTGTCTGTTTTTTGAGCTTGTTTCAAAGCGGACATTAAATTAAAATATGTGTAAATAAAGGGGCTAGAAATTGTGGAGTGAGAGGATAACTCCAAAATTAAGAGTAAGGGGACAGAACCTATGGACCACGGACCATTCAATGAAAGGGGGTAAGGTCCCATCCTTCATTTTATAACATGTCAGAGTATATAAACATTTTTAAAATTGTCCTCCTCCCCCCATGTGTAGTAAAATGTAGTAAAAATAGAAAAAGATTGGAAATTTGGTAATAAAAATATATTGAATTTGTTCCTTGATATGATAATCTAAAGCCACCATGGCTCTCATGCAATAATAATAATAGGTCAAGGGCCAAGACGTTCAGTACGGTTTTGCTTGATGCCCTGATGAACATGAACCCCTATTGAGAATTTTGCTTTTTCACATTTCTTGTATTTTTCAATAAACCAGAATGGAGTCTACATTACAAACAGGAATACTTGCATTTCTATGACCTGATTAAAAATAACTATGGTTTATTAATATATTTTGATCCCATGATGGCTGATAACTTGCTGTTAATGCTCTCCATGGCCCTGGGTATTATGCTAGGTACCAGGAGAGGTGACAGCAGAGGTGTTTGTGCAGGCTGTCCCCCTCCTCAGCAGAGAGGAGAGAGGAGGAGAGAGGGCTGGCTTATGATGCGATGCTAAAGAGACTGAGCCAGGACCAGCATGAGACAGCGGATTCTCAAGCAGCAGCATCATGCAGTAGTCACTGTTAGCATCAATCCTACAGCACCAGGGACTCAAGCCTCACCGCCAGGTCATAGCTGCCTTCTCACCCCACCCAGTCCATCCCTAGGAGCCCCCTATAGAAGAGGAGGAAGGTAAATACCTCTATGATGCAACAGCCTGCTGCTTGTTCTGCATGAAGCTGCCCTGGCTTGCATTATCATGTCAGCAGCCGCTGCTTTGGCCTTTTGCTTAATATTTGTATGAATTGTAAAAGTCAGCTAATTCCCCTCTAGCCGGAGCAGTTCCACTGCCATTCATCCCTCAATAATGTGCCAGCCTGGGGTAACATTCTAACATCACATTGGAAGGATGAGGAGGATGATGCCTGGGAGTGTTGGGGGTGTGACTCGTCAAAGTGCTTCACATTGAAAGAACCTGCAAATTGATGGATTCATTTGTATCTTAGATGTGATATGTTATTGGTTTTTATATTTTTTAGATTTCTGGTTTTATTCGCCTGCTTGATACGAGTGCTGCTCGATACTTTTTATATTTTTTATAATTATGTTTTTATCCGCCTGCTTGATACTAGTGTAGCACATTAATTAAACTTACGAGCAGGGTTCTCTTATTGTTGTTGTTATTATTATTATTATTATCTTTTATTTATATAGTGTCAATAATTTAGGTAGTACTTCTTACAGTACATACATTCAAACTCGAACAGACTAAGATAAACCGATACACTAGATAAAGAGGGCCCTTCTTGCAAGCTTACACTCTTTATCTAATGTATCGGTTCATCTGTCAGTTCTAGCAGCTTGTGAATATACGTATTGTAAGAAGCTCTGTGTAATTTGTTGGCGCTATATAAAATATAATAATAATGATGTTAGTGATGATATGTCGTAATGACTGGGGCACACCCATACACGGAAATGCAGAATGCCCTAATAGAGCATTTTTACATTTCTGACACTGTCCTTGTACACTATTCTATTTAGTGAATAAATAATAACGTTTTGATCAATGCCCATTAAGGGGCAACTCATCAAATTATTGAATATTTATTTTATTTAGCAATTTTTCCAGCCTTCGTATCACCAGGTTATTACATATTAGAATCCTTCCCATATATATATAGCATATTACAGATACATTGCTAATATTCACGGATTAGAATTATTGCATTATCCTCTTCATTAAAAATATCACCATCAACTATATAACTGTAACCATTGACCATGAACTATGAAACTACAAATGAGTTCCTTCATGAGGTTTATATCACTGTGTTGTATTGCTGTACATATTTGTGATATCAGTGTAGGTAAATAGTGAATTCTGCTGCATAATTGTATCAAATATTTATATATATTACATGGCACATAGCTCTTCGATTTGGGTATGTCCCTCCTCGTTCTTTAATCAGCCAGATGGAGGTTTGAACTTTGTGATACGGGCCTTTGGTATTAAAAATCTACGAAGTACCAATTGTGTAATTGCTGTTCACAGTACGAGTATTTACAAAAAATTGTAATTCCTCGCTCTCCTCTTGTACTACTAGAGAAACACCAGTGTGATGATAGCATTAACTTTGCATTAGTAAATTTCCTTTGGAACCCAATCTAGTGTATTATTATTACTCATTGTAAACAAAAGGCATTCAATGGTACAGATACATCTAAATTTGGTGAAAATTCTCAATTGCAATTTATTTAACCTCTTCATATTTGGAAAGGGGACTCCATATCATACAGAAACTTTTACTAAAGGTTAATTTAGTTCTCATTTCAGTAGCAGGAAAGATTTCATAGTCTAATACTCGGTCAGTACAGGAGTGGGTCAGGGGCCAGGTGGGCCACTTTTCCCAATACATTTACATAACCATTATCAAATTCAGTAGTCTGTAATGTATTATATGTTAATGCGGGGATAACTACGCACTAAAACAGGCCGAGTTATCATAGGGACGTGGTTAGCCATGGTAGCTTGGGGCTAGCATAAAATGGGTTGGAAGTGAGTGGAGATTTAGGCAGGGAGTGAGTACAGCTACACACTGCTTCCCTGCCTGGTACAACAGGATAGTGACTGGAGTTCCAGTTGGCCTTTGTGCACGAAATATAAAATAATGTCCATAGTGCAATCATAAATAATTTCCGCCTCCTATCATCTTACCAAAACTTTAATCCCAAGTAAAAGAGAGGTCCACCACAGATTAAAGATATATGTTGTTATAACTGATTAGCAAATATTACATGTAAAGTTGTAACATGCACTATTGACTAGTGATATAATAGCTTAAAGCATATTGGACAAAGAAAATACTCCATGTACACTATCCAGTCCTGTCCAATACATACCTATTAAATGTTATAACATAGAAGTCACATAAAAAGGTCAGTGTGTAAATGCTGCCTAAACATTATCCCTAGTGGCTGTTTGTGGTATTGCGAGTACAGCGGCAAGCATAATGTAGCTCCTAATTGTGTCCTTAAATCTTGAAATTATTGCAGCCCAGGACATTAGCTCTCCTGGCCCATTGTTAGCACCATTTGATCCACTGACACCAAGTTAAGTAGGTCTACTAGTGATGCAGATATTACATAGATACACAGAACAGTGAGAGTTCAGGGCAAGTAGGAAATAATTACAGGAAGCAAACAGGCCAAGGCAATGCCATTTTATATGACATTTCAAGTATCGAAAACATTACTGGTATCACATTTTTTTTCCAGGTTCTAAAATTTAGATTTTAAGTGTAATCGCATAAATGCAGTATTAATGAGAATGAAATACACACGCGGAGGATATTGATCCACAGACGTACCCCCACTGTAATCACCGCGTCTCCGTAAGCTCTTAATCATATCTCTTGAAACCAGGCGCCAAGATGGAGGATGGAAGTAATTATGTTAAGAATATTAGGGCCGATTAGAAATCCAAGATTAATTTATGCAGACAGTTCTTGGCAACCGGTAGGGCACTCTTAGCTGCTCTGTGAAAAGATCAAAGTGAAGCTGTAATATTTGTACGCCACTGTGGATAGCTGCGTATTGAATGAATAATTTGTGGATGTCACTTTCCTTACATAGAATTTTTCACCAAAATGTATTTATTTTTGGGAATGTAATCTAGTTGTATCTAGTTTGATTGTATCGCTGCCACTTATAAGAGGTAAACATTATCCTTGTCGTCCCTAACATCATTAACCCTTAAAAGAAGGTGCTAAAAGGGAGTTATGTTACATTAGCCTTTGTATACTACTTTATTAAACAGAACAGTTTAACATGCTTTTGGTTCAGTGTCTACATTTAGTGATCAGGTTTTTAGCCCATATTGCCTACGTGGTTTTACTTTGATTATCCCTGTCACTGTAACCGCCATTTATAATATCTCCTGCTCTCCAGCATCTGCAGATGTGCACCTTCTCTTTTCATGCAAGGCGCACTAATTTGATGTGTAACATATAGAAACCAAACAAGAAGTCAGCCCTCTCAGTAATTATTCCCGATAATAATATATTGTTATATAGCTTGAACTTTTACAGTGACACGTAAATAGCTGACTATTTCGACCCTTTTGTAGATCATAGTTTGGAGTTTGCATTGTATCACGGAAGGGGAAGAATGCTCGTGTCAGCAGCAATTAATACCACAATGGTGTAATGTTTCTGGATGACAAAGCCTGGTGTAGAATAAACTGAACCATATATTTGTATAAGCGATCTGTCTACACAATGACTGGGATCATTCTTAATACACTAGGCAAACACGAGTGTTGCACAAACTACAAAATAAAGCAGTTGTGATAGCACGTTTTTGCTTGTCTGGAGGGATATGTGAAATATATACTGTTTGTGGCAGCACTCCTGTGTGGGGCTCTGCAAGCGCATGCACAGGCACTAGTCTGGCCTTGTAGATAGGCTAATTTACCATCGGATTGAAAGGTTTATTGGATAAAACTGCTGTGGTAATAGACTAATGCCAGGGCTAGTCCTAGACCAAGTGGCAACCAAGACAAAAATATTCTCTTGTGCCTCCCCATTCTTTTACACAAATAGCAATATTTTAAAAGCCTAGCAGCGGAATTATTTCTTATGCAGGGGCAACCGAGCCAGTTAGACAGGGTACATTACATCCAGGCATAGGAAATAATTAATCTGCCCCAACTCTGTACCACATCTTCACTGCTCAGTGCTCTGCTCCCTGCATGTCACTCTGCACACCATCTTCCTGGCTCATACACTTTAACACTATATGCAAACACACATTCACTCACTATACGCTAACAGACATTCTAAAACTGTACACAGGTAACCCACACACACTCATTCTAACTCCATACACTAACACCTAACACTGTATAACACTGTACAGTTACACCCCTCACTCACTCTAACAAATAACACTGTACACTGACACTCCCTAAAAACATATAAACTCAAAAACTGGACACTGTCACAGATACAGTTTAACACTGTACGCTGACACTCCACACACATAGTCATTCTAACACATGCTCTAACACCGTACACTGACACCCCCATACCCACCGAAACACCACACACTGACACACAGTCTAACACTCTACACTGACATAAACAAAGTTTAACTTGTACACTGTCACCCACACACACACTTGTTCAAACCCTGTATCCTGAAATGCACACATACAATTATTGTAACATTGTACACTGACATCCACACACACTCTCCTTTTAACCAGGGATAGGCACAGACATTTTCACAGTTGCTGGACTCATCACTCCCCATCTCTTTCCTTTCTACATCTTCTTTTCTTTCTTCATAACATGGTTGTACTGTGGTGGGGCTGTTCCTCTGTATGTCATCGGTATGGTTTGTGGTAAACTACATAACGGACAAACCATTTTTATGACTGCAGAACTTTGTGGTTTCTGCATTATCAACACACATGAGTTGTGTTAAGACTCATCCTCAGTTTAGTTTTTGCTGTTTGAACACAGTCTAAACTCTAAAATGTTCAGTTCTGTTGAAGTAATTGCCATATGCATCCGAAACCAGTTTCCTAAAAGGATGGCTGCTAATTGGAGGGTGACCTGCCTTTTTGTGTCTTGATGTGATGTCTTCTCCACATCTTAATGGTGGGTTTCAGCAAGCTCGGTAGTGTAATCAAACTTTGAGATCTCCTTTCCTACTTCCTGCGTGGTGTCTCCTACCACTTTATCTCCTTAACTATATATATTGGCGTTCATGAGGATTTTTCCTTTATATATCTAAAAGACATCATCTACGATCAGATTTAGAATTTTAAAAAAGAAAAACTAAAATGAGACTATTATGGTACTATTCTAGGGTTCTAGGCTGTATATTCCCACCTTTAGGAATATTTTAATTGATATTATAATACAGTTTATGATTTTAGTTTTTCTTTTTTTGATTGTTAGTTTCAGGGTTTTAGTTCTCAATTATTGATCCTACCTCCAGCATTCTGGCATATAGGTTTGGTGGCAGCTGTGTTTATGATTTTGAATTAGGTGGCATAGGTGGTGAATGCTGATTCATTCGTATGGTGCCAATCAATTCCTGGAAAATGGATCTCCTTAAGGAAAATACAAAGCCATGTGAGACTACAGTAAATGGTTTGAATCATTTATTTGATATTTGTCCTTTTGTGCATTCTATTTTCTAGGACTGTAAAACAGTTTTAGAAAATACGATGCATCTGGGCCAGTCTAGAGCTTTAAGAACTAGGTCTTTAGGCAAGAGTTTCAACACAACTAGATTCTATTTGGGATCCTTCTATGGTGGGATAGTAGCAAAGGATCTCTACATGGTATATGGTTACCCTTGTGAACTCTGCCTTTCTTTTAAGATATTCCCAAGTGCATCCCTTTTGTAAATGATGGGCTGGAGCCATGTAGAAGGTGGCTAAATATTATCTCTGTGCATCTTTAGCCATCTTTTGCCAAAATATTGCCTATTTCAACATTCCCATTACTCCACTTATCCTTTCCTTGCATTATTGATATTTTGTTATTGAAACAAGGGGGGGGGCACTTCTAGGTGTGTTGAAATGTCGTGCATTGAATTGTTTTCATTAATATGCTTAAAAACACAATAAAATAGTACATATATATTTTCACAAAATGTAACGATTAGTCTATATGAATATGTAAAACAGATTTTTTACTGATTCAATGCATCTTCCAAAAAAACATTTAAAAGAGCAGAGGTTTGTAAGCTAGCCATCAAATACTTATTTAACCGCAGTGAGACATATTGAAGGAAATGAGAATAGATGCCAGCATTGCCTTTAATATAAAAATGTTTATTGTATGCTTTTAACATGAATTCAAATGTGACGTCTGTCTGGCTAGCACTTTTCTCTTCTTTTTCTTGGTAAAATGCTAGAATTTTGTGATGCCCCCAAAAAGGAGAGTTCCCAAAGAGAAAAAAGATCTGAACAAACCAGACAGTGCGGTGGCCCCCGCGTCTAGTGGCCAAGAAAAAGCAACAAAGTCACAGGAGAAACTAGGTCGAGTTGTGCCAGCAAAGGGACGCGGGCGACGCACGAAAGAGGAGTTGGCAGAACCTGTTACTGCTTTACAGACTAGCTCTACAGCTGACACAGCGGAGCCTGAAAAACTCCAGGTAGGACATTTAACATGTCAAAGACAGCAAAAAAAGTGTAACTCTATGTTGTTGAATTAGGAACGGAATCATGTATGCTCTAGTTCAGGGGTAGGCAACCTTCAGCACTCCAGATGTTGTGAACTACATTTCCCTTGATGCTTTGCCAGCATTATGACTGTAGGAGCATTTTGGGAGATGTAGTCCACAACACCTGGAGTGCAGAAGGTTGCCTACCCCTGCTCTAGTTTTATTGCCCCTTCTGGACAGTTGCTTCAACTTTTGGGGGCTGCAAAGATCATACTTCTGATTACTATACTGTAGCAAACCATGATCAAATGAACCTTAGGCTTATATACTAAATGCCACGTTCCACATCATTAAATGCCAATAAGGGAAATAACCATAAGGTGTAACCATGACAATTACTAAAATCCTAGAAAAACCTTCAAAATGAAGTATAGTTTGAACAAATGTACTAAAAAAATGACTTAAGCATTATTTTCACCCTTTAATAACCAGTTCTCAAACCCCATCAACCAGGCATGTTTGAGCACAGGTAAAACATTAAAATGGCTGACAACAATTTGAGTCAGAAAGCGTTAACATTAGTATAATGTATCTCACAACTGGGAGGTTGTAAAGCCTGGATCTAGTCTCTAATATATGTTAAAAGATAATTTTCTTTATTTGAAGGACATCATAATAGCTCCTGCAATCCAGGATATTGAGACAAATACAGGGAGCGATCGGGTAACTATGGAAACGGGCCTTAGGTCTGCGTTATTGTGTAGGAGCTACTTACAGACCTCTTGGACAAGCTGATGAATTAGATATCAAGTCAGCAGAAACAATAATGAAAACGACAATAATAAGCAATGTGATTGTTATGCAAGATTATAATACACCAGATCTGAACTACAATAAGTGATTCCATTTAGCCAGCTAAACCATCAAAGTAAACAGAATGTTTTGGAGTAGACAGGGAAGGACTAATTCTTAATTAATTCTTAGATTAATGTAAATAGCACTGAAATGCATTACATTTAATGATACCGCTAATAACATTCACATGTTATTTTACAATAAAGGTTTATTGCAAGGAGATCCTGACAGACAAATCTTTGTGATTCTTTTTTTATGACTATGCAATATAAAGTGTGAGTTCAGCATAGATTATATACGTGTAATTATTTGTCACCATTTCACAGAGTAAGTTAGTAACAGTGCATATAGATTCAGATAAATTTATCAACAATGGGGGGGGTCTCAGGAGTTAGCGTTACTTCTCATAATATATACGCAATGATGATATTACTAATGGCAGTGGAGTGTTATGTGTGCTGCAAAGGTTTAGCCCTCCACAAGGGTTAAATCAAATGGGAAGCAAGACAATTAAGTACATTGGAAATCATGGGGTATTGAAAGTTTAAGACTGCACCATTGTGTATTAAGGTGTAGACTGAATGGCACCTCTAGGACCACAATGTCAGACAAGAAAATGGCTCTTTTACTTAGTTCCAGTGATAACTCGATGAATGTTACTCAACTGCATTTGAGAAACCAGATTCCGTTAGTATCAGATCTAACTCAGTGAAAGCTGAGATGCTGTCAGGTTCTCTCAACAGTGAATTGAGTTGTTGAGTTTGAGTGCTCAAAAGGTGCCCCACGCTGTTGAATCTACAGCAGCTGGATTTGCTGTTGAGTTTGTAGACCCAGTTGTCCATTTCCGGCCTCTTCCGGGTCAACTCCAATCCTCCTGAGTTGCTGAGTCCGCAACTTATTTTTATTGCAACTAAATACAAGCTGAGAGTCAAACCGATTTGAGTTACCTTTGGTTCTGGGTGAGTAGTCGGTTGACTTAATTAGGGTAATTACTCCTGTTAAGCCAACTTCTTAGTCCAGTTGGCCTCAGCAGCTTGACTGCTAGCTCAATTTATCTCGGCCTTTAGTGATCAGACCCCAGTGTGTTTCACATGGTTACTGGTTTTCTCTTTGGTTTAGAACTGGCTTTCTGTTTTATAATGATTACAAAAAATGGCAAGGCAAGCGGTTATGGTCGGTTTTGGAAGGTATGGCATAGGTATCATTTTTGGTAAGCAGCTTGTTCCGCAGCCACCCGGTTATCTGATACAGGTTATGGATAGAAGTAAAAAGTCTCCAGGGAACTGAATTGTGCAGCAGGATTTTTGTTTTGTATGTTCAGTTCACGTACTGAATCTACCAATGACCATTGCTATGAATGGAATCGTACAGTCTGTCCCATCCCTCATAGTGGATAAAGTGTGGGATCATAATCTTTGCCTATATTGTTGTGCGATTAGGATATATATATATATATATATATTATATATATATATATATATATTGCATGAAATGCATTATACATTTTGTCTGATCCCTTAAATGCAAATCTGAACTGTGAATATGAATATTTAACTTGTTTACTACCTGCCATATCACTAGAGCTGACATTAAATTAATTTATTCTAGAAGATAAAAGCAAGATTTTTTTTGTCGCTGTCTAACTAATGATGGGTTGAGGGACTCAACAGGGAAACAACAGAAGAGAATAAACCACTTTAAAAAAAAGCATGAATATCAACGGCTTTTGTAGATCAACAAATTTTGGAATAGCTTGGAAAGATTAATTTAATTGACCTTTTCTGCTTTACAAAACATGTCACCGCTCATTTTGAAAACAGAGTAGAACCCAGGTGACTTTTAAGAACAAAGTAAAGACAAACTTATTTCCTTTAATACAATCTGGTTATTGATGTGTAAGTAGCAGCAAGAAACAGAATTACATCATGGCTATTAGGAGACTGACAGTTTTGGATAACCCAAGAGAGTTTTAGTAAAATCAAGGATTTATCCAATTGTAACCCTTTACCAATGACAAATTTAAACGTTATTGCCCCAAAAATATTTTGTATTTGAGACATTTATGTTTATTTAAGTACAATGCAGGTTTCTAACTTCCTCGCTTTTCCTTACATACTGGTGTCCCATCGTGGCTAACAGACATCCATGTAACAAACTCAACTAGAATACTTCACCTTTACAGGGAAAATGACCAGTGTCAGTAAATAAACGTTTGATCTAGAGAAGTGGGGTGGTTAAATTAAAAGCATTTTTATAATTAATCTTGTTGACTGGAAATTCTAATAAATTATTTATATTATTTCCCATTAGTTTTAATTATGCATTCGCTTTAAATCTTCAGATGTTTATTGCTCTCAAAACTTTGAGGCAAAATCAATTCATTCTTTCTTGATAGGTTCTTTTTTTCTGTAGAAATGACAGTAGGTGGCATGACATACAATACAAATATTATATTATGACAGCGAAAGGTTTATAATTACCTAATGTGAAGTCATGCTAGTACCCATTATGGTAACTAATTAAAAAAATCTGAGCAAACAAAAAAGAAATCACAAGAACTATATGAGTAATTAAACTGTATAATAAATAAGATTGTGACAGTGGCTTGCTTAATGGACTTTAATGGAAGACACAGATAAAAATAATAATTATTTTTTTAATTATTTAGACAATTCCATGGACAACAGCAGTTTAGATGGATAATGCTATGGTATGCTTACTAAGCTGGAATCTTGCAGATGAGTCAAACAAATTAACCCCCTGATATTACTTTACATTTTTTTTTTACCAGAGTGGCCCTGTATAAAGCATAATTAAATCTGTAACATAACTTAGTCATTCCTGCAGGAAAATCCCCCACTGGGTTTGTTTTTTTATAACGCATAGTGAAGTCTGGGAGTTGAATTATTCCCCACCACGCCGACTCCATGGTTAGCATACTTGGAAACTGCCTAGACAGAACTCTCCCTCTTTAGAGAATGACTTCTTGAAGATGTGGGGCTAACCATACATAAGGGAGAGAACATGGTAGATTGTAGCTGTGGTTAAACACCATTCTTCTGCCCAGAGAAAGAAATAAATGACCCGAAGACCTGGGGAGCATGGCTTCTCTTGGAGACTCCAGGTCAAACCCAGAGAGGTCACAGTTATGCCTGTTAGGGAAAACATATAGATGTTTTCTGCTGTTTTCTATGGAAATCATTTCTTATTGTTTATTTCTTTAAGGCACAAAATGCTCAGAGCTTTCTACGCAACCATCGGTCCATTGGCCCCAAGGCAACAACGTGTCTAATTCTGCTGTAGTTACAGTAAAGCTCTTATTTTGCAAATGTTAAAATTTGTAGATTTTCGTTTTGTATAACAAAATAAGAAATACAAATAAAGTGGTAAAACAGATTTGTCAACAACCATGTACTATTTCTAGAAGCCTTTTAAGATAAAGCAAAACTGCTGGCAGAGCATCTCTCATTATCTCAATTCTACATATAGCTGGGTGAGCCAGCCTCCGCGCAGGCCCAATGCCTGGCTGGTGAAGGGTGGGAAAATCCAAGCTAAAACAAAGTTGACTCCAGCTCACCCTCTCATTCAGGATTTCAGTTCTCGCAGCCTTCGTATGGGTTTACCTCTTGTTGATGGTGTGTGTGGCTCGGCCCGTCAGTCTCTGTTATATAGTATGATACGTAAACTAGCATACACTGTGCTGCATGTTGTATATTCGACCTACTAAGAGTGTAATGTATAATCATTTGTTTTATTTTGTGTGCAGGAAGCAACAATGTCTGACAAAAGTGATCTAAAAGCCGAGCTTGAACGTAAAAAGCAAAGATTGGCACAAATACGGGAAGAAAAGAAACGAAAGGAAGAAGAAAGAAAGAAGAAAGAGGTTTGTTTATATGATTCCTCCTTATACGATTACCTCATTTGATAGGAGAGGTAAGGAGGCTGTGGTCTGAGTGGCGAATGGATGGGAAGAGTTAGGAAATAGATATAGGTGGAATTACATAAAACTCCTTTCGTGCAGAAAACAGATTTTGCCCCAGAGGATCACAATCCCGATTGAGCTCTTAGTTAGACCCGGGCAAGTCATCAGGCAAACTGGGCTAATACATGGTGGGCCAGTGGCCATTTGGTGCATGTGCGCTAAATTCTGTCCATTACTGTGTGGCTGCACGCTGCAAAAGTATAAGAGCGTCTATGCCGCAGATGCCTCATGTATGTAATCTTATCGGCTGCTGGCCAATCTTAACCCTTTTAACCCTTTAAACAGAACATACAGTATAAATCACATTAGTGCATTTTGATGATACCTGTCTTGGTACCCACCAGAGAGGCGTGTATTGTAGGACAGCAGCTAGGGGCTACCTAGGCTACTTAGTTTACAAGGAGGAAATATGAAGCTGTTGCTCATGACATCTGCTGCCAATGACTTCTGTATTTATTTGTTACCAGGCATGTGTGAAGTTGTTCATGATGACATCACTTGCTTATTTTTGTATAAAATCAGAACCTTGCATTTATATGCTCCATTAACATAACACCACACAAAGTACTGATTTCACACAACATGCACAACAACACGTTCTGCAGCTAGGCATATATGACCATATTACATCATTGGTTTCACATGTGCTTCTTGAAATATTTTTGTAGTTTTGTGGCCCAGACCTGACTTGGAATGACTATACATGCAAGTAGGGGTGATGTGTATGTTCAATGTAGCTTCTCGTTAGGGATAACTAATTCATGATGACTTGAGACAAGGGTCCACATCAGCTTTCACACTGGTTTATACAGGCAGAAATGCAGCAAAAAACTGAACCGATCCATGAAGATACAGATCTGGATCGCAAGAGAAGAGAAACAGAAGCATTACTGCAAAGTATTGGCATATCCCCAGAGCCACCTCTAGGTACTAACCTTAGTATTTCTTTATACTACAGTGTACATTATTAGTATGGTGCCCAGTCCACTTTTCAAACTTTGTATTACTTTTTTTTTTATAGAAAATCAATGTATTACATATAAACTCCTAAAATGACCATTGGTTTGTTGTCTTCTCATTTCATCGAGTTCCAAGTTCTTCTGGCATATTAGAGCGGACATCCCTTCTGTATTCGTGACATGTCTGTAGCCAGGCTAGGTAGTAGTAGCTCAGTACTGACAATTCCCTGTTAAATGCATAACACTTCTAATTTTGTAATGTTGATATTGAAGTTATTTAGATTTACCTGGTTATTTCCTTGTAAAGTCTTCACTTTATATAGTGAAAAACAGTCTTGTAACTGTTTTAAAGACGAAGCGATCTGGAGATGCCGTGATCACCTATGTAACTAGTAGACTTGTGCATTCGTCTTCGGGCGAACATGGAAACGAACACGAAGAGTGCGTTTTCGTGTTCGTTCCGAAGACACGCCGAAGAGAAGACGGCGGCGGTAAAACGTAGGCGAAGACAAAGACATACACCACGAAGATCTTCGTGATTGTCTTCGTCTTCGTCTTCGTCCACCATTCCCCCCACTCTTCTAACTTACCTTGTCTTCGCAGCTTTGCGGCTTCGCGGCATCGCGGCAGTTCCCGGAAGTGGAAATCCGCAGGTTCACGGGTTACAGGGCAGTGCGAATGAGCCTATTGGTCGCCTACAGGGACCTCCTCTGGCATCGACCAATTGGTTGATGCCAGAGGAAGACCCTGCAGGTGACCAATAGGCTCACTCGCATGGTCTTTGTAACCCCCGACAGCGAACCTATGGATTTCTGCTCACGTTAACCCCTTCGATGCTGCGTTATCTAACACAGCATCGAAGGGGTTAACGGGAGCGGAAATCCATAGGTTAAAGGGCCGTGCAAGCGACCAATAGGCTCACTTGCACGGCCCCTTAACCCTTTAAAAAAAAGTTAACCCCTAATGCAAAAGTTAACCCCAATGCTGCAACTTACCCGGCAGATCCCACTGGTCTCCCTTCCTGTTCAATTAGTTAAATGTCCGTACGAGCGACTTTATTGGTCACTCGTACGGACATTAACTAATTGAACAGGGAGGGAAACCAGTGGGATCTGCCGGGTAAGTTGCAGCATTGAGGTTTTAAAACCCCAATGCTGCAACTTACCCTGCAGTTGCCACTGGTCTCCCTTCCTGTTCAATTAGGTAAATGTCCATACGAGCGACTTTATTGGTCGCTCGTACGGACATTTAACCCGGCACAGACTAACTAATTGAACAGGGAGGGAGACCAGTGGCATTGGCAGGGTAAGTTGCAGCATTGGGGTTTTAAAACTTACCCTGCAGATGCCACTGGTCTCCCTCCCTGTTCAATTAGTTAAAGACCAGTGGCATCTGCAGGGCAAGTTGCAGCATTGGGGTTTTAAAACCTCAATGCTGCAACTTACCCTGCCGATGCCACTGGTCTCCCTCCTTGTTCAATTAGTTAAATGTCCATACGAGCGACTTTATTGGTCGCTCGTACGGACATTAACTAGTGAACTGAGAAAGACTCAGTGAGATCTACCCGATGGTGCAACGTGAAATTTAAAGTCTGCACAAGCGACCAACAGAGTCGCTCGTGCAGACTTTTAAAACCCAAATGCTGCAACTTACCCGGCACATCCCACTGGTCTCCCTGTTCTATCTGTTAAATGTCCGTACGAACGACTTTATTGGTCGTTCGTACGGACATTTAACTGATAGAACAGGGAGACCAGTGGGATCTTCCGGGTAAGTTACAGCACCAGTAGCCTAAAAGTCTGTACGAGCGACCAACAGAGTCGCTCGTGCAGACTTTTAAAATCCCAATGCTGCAACTTACCCAGCAGATCCCACTGGTCTCCCTGTTCTATCAGTTAATAAATTATAGAACAGGGAGACCAGCGGGATCTGCCGGACAATTACGGCACCAGGAGTTTAACAGTCTGTACGAGCGACCCTATTGGTCGCCAGCAGGGGGCTAGTCAACCAATGGCAGACGAGCCCCCTGCTGACGACCAATAGAGTTGCTCATACGGACATTTAAACTCCTGGCGCCAGAGCGGCTTTAACCCCGTATTAACCCCTTAACCGGGGAAAACGAAGAAAACCCGAACACGAAGAATGTCCGCGAATATTCGCCCGAAGAGAAGACAGGACCGGGCGAATATTCGCGGAATACGAAGTTTTTTTTTGGACGAAGACGAGCACGAAGACGAACACGAAGAGCCCCCTGGTGCCCAAGTCTAGTATTTAGGCACAACTTGATTTTAAATGTTATATTATTTTGTAGGTAACATAATATTTTAAATAAATGGTAGATCAATAAACTCTGTTTTGCCCCTAAGATGAGTATAGCATTTGGAAGCATGGAAAGAAATCTTAGCTGATGTTCAAAGTCAGTTGTCTACATTAAAACATTACCCTACTTTACAGCTTTTAAGCAGTCTCCAAACCTGGAAAATCCCATTAATGCGGCCCTCTATGTGTTTCCCTCTTTTCCATATGGGAGCTGAGGTTTGTGCAAGATAGCGTTGGGAGATGGGGTTGGGCATGGGGACGAGGACAAAATGAATAAAAAATGAACATAAATATTTGTTTTTTTTTTGTCTTACAGAGAAGGAAGAGCTGCTCTTGTCACTTCATTCTGTGTGTTTAAATACATGACACTGTATGCCATGATACAGTTTGTTTGTCTTCTTCTTCTCTACTGGGTAATTATAATTATATTTCACGGTATGTTTGTTTACTTCAAAAATGACATAAAAGAGTGTCACTTATATTGAACATCTTATATCAAATCATAACTCAATGAGTTACATCCTAAACATGTTTATTAAATTACTCCAAATTTTGACTTTATTTGATCTCAAAATACAGTATTTATTTATACTTTGCTCTTTCCCTCTTGTTTTAGCAAATAAACATCCTGTCCAACTACCAGCTCCTTGTTCAAGATGTGGCTGTCACCATTTTAGTCTGCTTGACAAGTAAGATATAACATCTTTCTATGTTGTCATACCAAAGTTGCCAATCATGGCCTCAGCATAAAACTAGATTTATTGGTCGACAATGGCCAACTCATAATCCAGACCCACGGGATTACTGTTTTTGTGCTCAGAAACGTAATTTTCTGCTTAGGCATTTAAAAACAATACATTTTGGGTCTAGGCATTTTTTTGCCACAATGAAAGATATTAACATAAGTTACCGACTGGGAGATCTGGGAACTACTACAACTTCCAAGCAGAAACAAGATTCTTGTTAGGTAATAGGGGGCCTGAAATATTTTAACAAATTGAAATGTGGATCTACAGGTTAAAGTACTGGCAGGTCGAATAAACTTTGGATGTGTGATGCCCTCTAGTGGCACTTGGAAATTGAACATCTTATTTACAATTTTCACCCTTCCACAATGTATTAATCCCTTAAAGACAACGGGTTGCTGTTAAACCCAGGGGCGTAACTAGAAACCTCAGGGCCCTGGTGCGAGAATCTGTTCAGGCCCCCTAATCCATCTACCCCCTCCTCACTATCTACCCTCTCCCTACACCCACTTCTCACTATTTATCCTCTCTACCCCCCCTTCTCACTATCTACTCTCTCCCTACTCACTTCTCACGATCTACCCTCTCCCTTCCCCCTTCTCATGATCTACCCTACCCCCTTCTCACTATCTACCCTCTCCCTCCCTAACCCTTCTCACTATCTACCTCGCCTCCCTACCCCCCTTGTCAAGATCTACCCTCTCCCATCCCGTATCCCCCTTCTCACATCGTAAACATCTCCCTCCTACCCCCCCTTCTCCACGATCTACCCTCTCCCTAAGTGAGATGTCTGTCTCGCTGCGCACGGCTTCACTGCTGAGCGCCAGCATATGAGGTCATATGCTGGCGCTCAGCGTGAAGCACCGGCACCTGAGACATCTCACGCTCCCACCACTGCAGTTGGGGCATCGCTGAGGCAGACGGCGGCAGTGGCAGCGGCTGGGAGCAGAGGAGCCCTAGAGGTGCCGAGTGGTCTTTTTTAGCAACTGCTTGGCACCCCTGGGGCCCCATGACTGGCAGAACTCCAGGGCCCGGTCGCAGTTGCGACCACGGTAGTTCCGCCACTGGTTAAACCCATTGATGACAATACATTTTGAGCCTGTACATGCAACAGCTTTGTCATGAACCACTCAGGACTCTAGCACATGGGTTAGGTGATGATTTCTGTAGAGCATTAGCAGACATCCCTATCACCGTACTTTGCGACTTATTTCTCACATGTCCCTTATGGTCATTACTTAATAAGTTGAAAGAACTTACAACTAGATGTGGCATAGATTTGTACAGAGACACTTGCTTCATTTTGTTAGAAGGCAAGAGCTGAAACAAATATACATGCATCTATATTGCCTATATTTATACATCTGTAACCTAATTCAACCTAATTAATTAATTAAATCTTTTTTCTTTTTTTTTAGTGAGTTTGAACCATGCCTACCCAAAACTAGCTCCTTACAGACCTCCAGCACAACTTATGTCACCACCTCTCTTGCTTTCAGTGGTCCTGCATGTTCTTTTCACAACAGCTATCCAAGTATACGGCTTTGTTGTCATTCAGAAGCAACCTTGGTATTCCACAAATCCACAAACGTAAGATATTCTACTTTATATAATCATAATAAAGCTGAAGGAAAATGTATAAATATTTATTTATAAATTAATATTTATATGGTAATTTTTTATGAGATGTTTTCATTTAAGGATGATAAGGCTGAAAAGGAATCTTGAAACGAATAAAAATAATAATAATATAATATATTTCTTAATATCTAAAGACTTACTTCGGCCAACAGTTCACATATATCATATCATTATGGAAATAGATAGGATAATTACTGAAATAGCTTTTCTATTTCCTTTATTTGCATTAATTAATCTGGCATGGTCAGTCAAAAAGAAACAATGTCTGTAAATATACCAGGCTCTTTACTAAAAGTCTGCTTAAATACATTTTCTTCCTGTAACACAAGCAAAAGTCACTTTTTTGATGTTTATTAGGCAATAGGCGAATACATGCTATTTGCCGTTTTGATCTAGTGATAAAAGGCAACATAGACTCCTTGTCATATGGGAGTTCCTCTCTGTACCAAGACTAAAATACTGTGACCGGCAGTCTCATAAGCAGGTGGGTAGCTCCTAGGCTTCTTTACTAGGGGGAGATAACCCTTTTGGGTAATTGTTCTCTTTGTTGTGCAGCAGCTTTCAATGGGCTGGTTGTGTAGGTCAGACAGAGGAACCTCTGTAGTAGATCTTTATATCTCTTCTACCTTGCATTCTAAGGCAGACTTCTGGGATATTATGTCATATCCTATAGCTCTGCTCAAAGGATGAAGACCTACTTGGTAAGGTAGGCCAAGGTCAGTCCTAGGCCAGCTACCCCCATAAATAAATCACTGGTGGTCATTTCAGTATATTAAGTTTATGAACGTTAACTTTAAAATTGAAATTTGTCTAACTGACTTTTTAACTTTTTCAGCGCTTGCATGTTTGTTAATGGAAGTTTGGTCCCCAGCTCTGAGATGTTCCAAAACAGTGGTACTAATTCATCATCTACTGGGGCCGCTGCATTTGAATTGAACATCAGCCACAAGAGCTATGAAACAACCACACTGTGGCCCCTGACCACCATTCACTGTATAATAGTTGCATTTGTATTCTCCAAGGGCAAGCCTTTTAGACAACCAATTTATACCAACTGTGAGTATTCCCTCATAGATGCATGCTAAGTTTGTGACCTACATTTTATGTTCTATTCAAGTTATATACATAACTAAAAAAGAGAATATGCATATTGGGTTAGGCTAAGCCATGCTTTTAATTTACCACTATTATTACTATGGTTGTATATCCACTAATTATTCATCTGATATATCCCTCTGTTATAACTCAATTAGTGGTTTAGAAATGTGGTCATTCCAATACCACGTGTTCCCATTGTTTACAGCAGAAGTGTATGTCTCATTTTATCTCTCTGTCTTGTTGTAGATATCTTCACCATGGTACTGGTGGCCCAGCTTGGCATTTGTATTTTCCTTTTATTTGCTGACATTGAAAACATATACATTGTCATGGAGGTAAGCTTTTGATAGCGATGTTTTATTGATTCTATTACAATCTTATTTGAGCAGGACTCCTTACCTTTTGTGTCTACTATTGTACTATTTCTATAACTATAACTATATCTTAACACTGCATAGTTGTACTTCAATATTGCTTCTGTTTTCTCAGCTTGTCTGTACACCAACCTCTTGGAGAATCACCCTTTTCATCGTTTTGATCATCACAGTTGTTGTTTCGATTTTAGCTGAAGTAAGTCTCCTAAGATAATTTACCAGTGCAAATGTCTTGTTAATATTAGAGTTTTCTTATTGCCCCTTAGTAGGGTAGTTAATCATGCTGCAGTGTCCATTTGAAAGAAAGCACATATGCTTTAGCAATGAATGTAGCAGCTGTTTACGTGGCTGAATTATTATTACATATATCATATTTCTTTCTGTTAATCTATCTTTCTCTGTTCCATATTTTTATTTATTATGTTTTACCAACAGGAGCTGATAATAGAGAACAGGAAACTCTGGTTGCTGCTAAAGAAATGTTTCAAATATAAGTCAAGTAGTCAGTACAGAAAAATAATCAGAATGGTGGAGACAGATCCAAACTGGCCTCCTATAAACCGGACATACCGCACAAAGCCACTTAGCCGACATACAAGTGAAAATACTCAAGCCTACAGCAACCCGGCCTATGAACATGAGTTCAAAAAAGTAGATGTTTAAAGAAATGCTGAAGAAAATGACTGGTTGTCCAGATTACAACTGACTGCCAACATTTATATACACATTGTTTGGCCTTACATTTCCAACAAATCTATGATGTATAAATCAAGGACTTATCTCTACACACAATATTATCCTGTATTAATTTACTGGTAATAGTTTTTTCTTTTTGCAAATATTTGTGTTTCTTGTCTGAAGTGGAAAAACGAACATCATAGACAAACTTGTAATGTATTTTTCATTGTATTTATATTTCTATGCTGTGTAATAAAGACATATTGTAATAGTGAATGGATCAGCTATCTTATGAAATAAATATAAATGTACATCTTATATTTTCAGATTACTTCTTAAATAAGTCACAAGTTGAACGGTTTCACGATATTTTTTTTCGAAATAGGGATTCGTGAACAACTGAAATGCCAAAAGATTGAGATACATCTCAGTTAAAGTGCTTCTTAGTTAGATATATACAGATATATGAGTTCTAAAGCTTATTCCTAATTTTTTTAATATATTGAGTGTTAAATTATTTCAGATAAACACGACATCTAATGGTGTGATTAGTGTCAGAACACACAGATGAATGATCAGGGAAATGCCACAGGATAAGTAAATCAAAATTCCATCTAAAGTATGTGTATCTGTATGTGTGTAATAGTTAGTGTATGAATGTGTTCAACTTTGTGGTGTGTATGTTTTGTATGTTTGTATGTCTTGGTCTGGTGCCGGCAAGTTACGGCACCAGGAGTTTAAAAGTCGTACGAAGCGACTCTATTGTCGCAAGCAGGGGCTCTCTGCCATCACCATTGGTTGATGGCAGACGAGCCCCCTGCTGGCGACCAATATAGTTGCTCATACGGACATTTAAACTCCTGGTGCCAGAGCTGCTGTGGTACACGTTAACCCCGTAATAACCCCTTATAAAAAATCGAAAAAAATGAAAAAACTAACACAAAGAATGTCCACGAATATTTGCCCCGAAGAGAAGACAGGAACGGGTGAATATTTGCGGAATACGAAGACTTTTTTTGCCGAAGACGAGCACAAAGATGGGCACAAAGACCGCCCTGGTGCCCAAGTCTATATATCACATGCAGGGACATCTGTTTTGTCGAACACATCTCCTGCATATGTAAAAGGGATACCCATTCAGTTTTCGCCACCCCCTTTTCCCTTTCATGATCACAAAGCAAATCAAAATGTTTTTGAGGTTTCTTTTAATGATATCACAGTGGATCCACCCAGACACCATACGCAACATGACAAGCTGCATAAAGTAAGTCACTTGATGGCTTGTATACCTTTACTGAGAATCTCACTACCGAGGGAAGCGTTATAGTACATTTCTTTATATAGCGCCAACAGATTCCGTATCACTGTTAAGATACTGGTACAAAAGATACTGGTACAAAAGGGGCCTTGGTCTTGAAAGCTTACTTATTTAGTAATTGAGAAGGAAATGAGACGGTAGAGAAAGATAACTGGAGTGAAGAGGAATATATGGGGTGAGGATGATTTTTTCACCTTACTCTTCAACCACTCACTAGAAACCCACTTACCATGAGAAGCATACAACCTTCCCTCCTAATACCCTCAATCAGCATGCCAAAAAAAAAACATCTGCCATGCCCACCAGCAAGATCAATACAAAATTCGCCCTTGCTAAATGAATAAATCCATTTGTGGTTTATAAAATCAGTGAGAACAAATAAATAGATAGTAAAACTGACATGCCACTTCTACAGAAATTATGATAAAGTTTTTTTCCTGTAAAATTATGCAAGCATTTACAATCAGTATTAATCTACAATCATGCGTAATCATTCTTCAGTGTTCCCTGGAAGGTGTGTTATATGAGAAGCAGTAAGACAAGATTTAACAACACCTAGTAGCAAATGTAGCAATAACGACTCTTAAAACCTATTGAGAAGAATTCTGAGCAAAAAGTACAAAATCCGATGGGGAACTCTACTGAAGATGGCTTCAGAGCACTTCTAAATGAAAGAGAGGATAATGAGATGGTAATGTATTCTATTTTTTTGCATTTAATTCATTTATAGTTAACAACTTTGGCATTCTCTAGAGTTACTAAGGAAGTAGATACAATGTTGGACTAGACACAGATATATATCACATCAGGGGACTTTACATTAATCAGAAATCATTAATCATGGAAATGATCTATATATTGAATTATCTAAATATTGAATTAGTATTATTATTATTAACATTATTGTTGTTAATTGATTTATATAGCAGCCTCATACCTCTCAGTGCTGTACAATGGGTTAACAGGATATAACAAGCAGTGCATCACATTAAAAATCTGAATCAAAAGGTCAGGAGGGCTCTGATCAAGCAAACATAAAATCTAGGAGTGTCAAAATGATCGTTATTTTAAAGACATTTGCAGTGACATGTTTTCATAAAAATTTTCTGTCTCATTTGCTTAGAACACAATATTTCCACTAACTTTCTCTTGCAAATGATCTGAATCAGAATGAATGTTCTTTATCTATATAAGTACCTGGTTTAGAACTCTTTAAATATATATATATATAGATATATATATATATATATGTCTCTTATGGGGCTACCATCACTTTCTACTGATCTGTGTATTTTCTTGACACTCTCACCACAATCTGAATTCTAGAAGCTTTGTGAATGGATGAAAGCTTCAATGAAACAGGCAGAATCCTGTGTGTAAAGTATTTCTGCTTATTTTGAATCTCTACAACTCAAATTATATGGTTTCTTTAATGTGTACAACTTGTTGTAGCAAAAGTTCACAACATTTAAGTCTTGTAGCTGTTATCATTGTGCTGACATCTAGTATTCATATTTACATATTACTGGCCCAAAAGGTGATTGATAGTTTACAAAAAACCAAAGTGAGCTTTTCCTTCTCCTGCCCTTCAGTATTTTATATTTTATGTTACGAAACAACCCATATTTTCCCAAATACTCTTGTGTACACTTGAAGGGGATGCTGTTGTGAGGGACATGCCTCCATAAATGTCAATTCCTGATATATCAAGGAGATTTCCTTTTGTTCCCCTCACTTCACATATTCTGGCGCTCAGCATGAATAACCGGCTAGAGGCCTCACGGAGGACACTGATGGGCGCCAAGCGGTTGCTGAAAACTGATTCATGAGCGACCGCTTGGCGCCTCACTGCCCTCGTGGGCCCCCGACCCTCCCGGGCCCTCGGCCCATGCCCGAGTGCCCGATAGGTCAGTCCGCCCCTGCTTGTGTGTGAGCATGGATGTGTACTTGTATGTGTGTATGTGAGCATGGGTGTATCCTTGTGTGTGTGTGCGAGCATGGATGTGTAATTGTGTGAGCATGGATGTGTACTTGTGTGTATCTGAGCATGGATATGTAATTGTGTAAGTGGGGTGAGATGGAATGTGTGTTATGAGTAAGTGTGTTTAATTTGTGTGTTTACATATGTTGTTTGTTGGAACGGGGGGGGGGCAAATGATGGCAAAGATCAGCTGTTGAAGTTGGGGGCCCGGGGCAATTTTTCACACCAGGGCCTGGTGGTTTCTAGTTATGCCCCTGATGGGTGATGATACTTTGTTCAATAGGTAAATAAATCCCATTATACACTATAGAGGGCTACCCAGTAGCCACAGTTCAAAAACTGTCCTATCAACTATAAATTTAGTGAATTGACCCAACAGCCAATACTCAGAACTAACACACACTAACTCACACACACATACTCACATGCAAACTGTAACACTATAACCTACACATACACACACTGTAACTCCCTAGGCTAACATATGCATGTGCGCTCTAATACTATAAGCTAATGCACACATTCACTCTAATGCTATAAGCTAATACAAACCTAATCACATGTATCACATGTACCATACATACACTAATTCTAGCACCATACAATTACACAAACTCTAGCAGCATAAACTCACACACATTAACTATAACACCTTGAACTGATACATAGTTTAGTACCACACCCTTACCATGTAAGCCTGTGATAGGACGACCTGGACCCGAACTGGGTAAATCCACCCATCACCCAAATATCAGACAGAATCAATATTGTGGTAAGAACAGAACTGAGTTTATTTGGCACAGCACAGATATTTATACACACAACATAATTAGATCAGGAGTATAATTCCATCGCTACCATACAGCCCAGCTCCTCCATACAGGTCTATGGCCAGCAATGCCCACCCAACAAAGAGTCACTATTTCCTGGTGATTCCGAGGGAGCAGCGTCAATCCTGGGGCACTGATGAAGAGCTCAGGGTCCGAGGATGTTATGTTCTAAGAATGGGTAACAAAACCAGGTTTCTCCATCTCCGATTGTGACCCACCACAAACCCAGTATAATCCCAAAAGAGCGATGTCATAGGGCAATATACATACGTAGCGATTCAGTTCCAAATGTTGGCGGCATCAGTGAGGGTCCTAGCCACCGCACAGTTCCCCTAATGAGCACAGGGTGACATAAGAGGGGACTGGGCAGGTAGGTAAAGAGTTTCCTGAGCTCTGTTTCACATGTCAGCTTATTAGATTTCATAATTATTTAAATCTTCCATATATACAGGCCATTAATGACTTATCCACCTTCTTAGGTGACACCTCACCCTCTCATTGTCAAGCTTTTCTGGGAAACAAGTGGAGTTGCGTAAGCTGCATTGAAACCAGTCGGACCAGTGATTACTGGGAACTCACATTTAATATGGGTTTGATAAATAACAGATTTGGGGTTAAATATGGTTTATTTCAGGTGCAATAGAAGGTTTGGCTTCTTTTTCTATTGACTGACTACTAGTTAAGAAGGCTTTTTTCATTCCTTTTTTGTCATTTGTATTAATGTAGTATGTCAACATAAAAGGTATAACACACCAAAACCCTGAAAGAGCAGGTGTTTCTCACCAATGCATTTTACAAATATCTATTTTTATTGTTTTTTTGTTTGCTATAATGTATCTAGAGACTTTTGGAAACTTCAGATTAAAACAAAGTGGAACTTCAAATATCCCAGCAGCTGAAAATATTAAAAACATGCAGAAATCTTGCATAATGAAGCTAATAACTTTCTGACATTCTGACAATGAGACACAACTGAAACTTTACAAAAATGAAGCATTTGGAATCTTCTCAAATCATGTTGGCCTCTATCATACTATGACAGACGTAGACATCAAGGGCAATTAAATGCTATTTCAGCAGTACAGCCAGCCATAAGTACATAGTAGGCTATCATAGATACAAACCAGTAAATGGTCCATGTGTAAAGATCTAGTTAAATCTTACAGTGTTTATGGCTTTATGACATCTATGCCTACTATATAATAATAGGAAACATATTTACAAGGTTCTGGTGAAGCAGTCTGGTAATTGACCGTTTTTGTTTTACAGGAGATATTTGGATACAAAACAATTCCATGGCGCACAGCACTTTGCATTATAGGATATATATTTTCATTAGGATTACTATGGCTACTGTTCTATTGGAAACCGGAATGGGAAGTCTGGGCTCGCTGTGACGCTTGCATGTTACAGGAAGCCAACGTTATATTGCTTCAAACAACAGTAGGTACTGTGGTTCATCACTGCATCCACTCTTACACATACAGATGTATTGAGATCCAAATTTACAAAGTATCATCGTTAAATCAGTAATTACATTATCTAAAATAAATTATATTAACTATAATTATTAAAGTATAATTTATAATGATTCACGGGGTTTTTATAGCGGCAGCTTACATTTTACTTGATTAATATCAATGAATAATAAAATATGCACCTGCCATGAACGGGTTATATTTTAAAACTTTTCTTACCATTTTTTTTGTTAACTTGTGACAATTGGGAAATTTCCTTTCATATTGGAATTTCAGATTCTATCAATGTAAATTTGACGCAAACCGTCAATTTTTTACTAATTAAAAATTTTATGGCTCAGTGAATCGAGAATCTAGAAACTAGATCCTTTAGCCACATTTTGACATGATTACTTAATTTTGTTTCTCCTCTGACAGGATGAATTTAAACAGTACAGCAAAAAGCATGTCACATGGACTGACCTTTCTGAGCTGAAATCATTAATTGGCACATCTGACCAACCCATTCCTGGGGACAGACATACCATCATAAACAAAGCAATTGTGACACCTGCGTTAAAAGTATTTTATTTTGTTTTAATTTTGTCTTTCATAATTTGTTTCAAACCATGTTACATGGATAGCACTAAACATGAGGGACAGTTTAATTCTATAATGCAAACAAGTAATAATATGCTATTGCCCCAGCCACCCATATGGCCTACCTCTATAGCCCCCATCCTCTCTGCAGAGCACCAGGTTATGACATCATATGCGCTTCAGATAGACACATGGTGCCAGGTTAGGATAGCACCAAGTGGGATAGTTGATCTCCTCAACCAACCCTTAGAGCAGAAGAATCAAAGAGCCTGGTCACCTAATAGCACGGTCCGCATTCACTTTTGTGGCAGAGGGGCTGCTATCTTAGTGGGCCTAGGCCAGCATATGCCACTGTGTTTAATTATACTTGATTCATTGTCTATTTTCATCATAGACAGATTATTTTCCTCTGATTCACCTAATGTCATGCAATCATTGGCACAATGTCCAGTAAAAGGTGTACGCGTAAAGGTATATACTAACTTTAGTGTTATATGTTGCACAAAAGCCTCTCTTTCCAATTAAGTGAAGGCATTTTTAATTACCATTCAAAGTCGTAATGCCACCTGAGAAAATCATCCCTGCCAGAGACACAAGCCAAGAAACACACTGGACCTTGAATGAACTGGAATGCACATGCTTAAATAATTAGGAGAAGATCCTTAAACTGGAGGTCACCCAGCATGCTACAGTGGAGACAATGCCTCAGTGTTTTATAACATGAATTGTGTAATCGTCTGGGAACTCCCATTGTTTGCTACAGATAAATTTAGTAAAGCCATGTGCTTAGGAGTAGAGGAAACCACGCACTAAAAAAGTTGGCACAAATGTTTGAACATTTGATTAATTGTTCAGTATTTACAAGTGTCATAAATTTGTATTGTGACACTTTTTTCTTTTTTTTTTTTATTGATTCTTCCATGATTTAATGATATTGGTAATTGGGTGTATTCACTAAATCGGAACGTTTAGCATTTCAACTCAAGAACTTTCATCTACGTTGGCAATTTCCAACACAGACGAGCCTCTCATGCAAGAAGGAGGGAGATAGCCCGGCATGAACTAGGCAAATTAATAAGATTATTTTCTCCGGCACCTTATGCTATCTTAGCACCTTATGCATGGACAGTTAAGCCCTTCTTGCAGGGGTAAGCCACATTATGGATTAGTACAATTTTCATAGGTGGTCCTGTCAAACGTCCTAAAAAATCTTCTGCTATAAGCCAAAGAAAGAGACTATGAAGGATATGAATATGTGATACTACAACATTACAGCTATTTTTACAATCTCTGAGATGTTATGTAATTTAAGGTATGCAAGGATTTACTGTTTGCATATGCTACCTTTTAAATACCATACTCTATAATTAATAATAAGTTGTAACCTGCCATGGATTTCATTATGCCAAGACATACGGGGAATGTGGCTAACTCTCCTTATTAACAAATGAAATAGAATGAAATATGGATACTGATCAACAGTCTTCAAACATATAATTTCATATGATGTACCATACATTAGGTTCTGTGTTGATTTATTTTTTCAGGTTAAATGTGTTTGGGTGCAGAAGATCAAGTATATTTGGTTGATTTCAGAAAAAAAGTTTCAGAAAGTTGGGTATGTTTTTTTACCTTTTTTTCCTAGCTACAAAACCAAGTGAAATATATGATTGTAACACAGAGATGATGTTGCTTTAAGAAGTCATTATATTAAAGGTGTGGTTTCATATTACCAAACTATTGATTGTATGCTCTAGAACGTTCTCAATCCTTTTCCTTAGGCTATTTAGTCATATAAACCAACATACAAACTTATGAAAACATTTTCTTTTCATATAGTAACACAGTTTATTAACTGTTTAATTGTAGGACCACTCAGGGTTGGCCCTAGAACCAATTGTTTTTTCATGAGAAAAAAAATTGCAGCATCCCCTGCCATATCAGTGCCCAAGGCAGCCACATAGTTTTTCTCTATAGTACATCTGGCCCTGCTACTACTACCGTGTTTGCTTGGTTATAAGTTTTTTTAAAAAAATCTGAAAAAATGGTCGTTTTATAATCTCTCGCTCTATCTCTCAATGTCTCCCTACATTCCTGGTCAAAGTGCAAACAACTTATCTTGTTCTATGAATCTATCTGTCATATTTTGGCCTCTTGGCAAAGCCACGGCGCACTCCATGGGGACAGCCTCTACCTTGTTCCTCTAAATGGGGGGGGGGCATGAGCAGAGCCTCTGCTGTTTTCCAGAGCTACTGGAGAGAAGCAAACTAAGAAAGAAGACAAAAGAACAAAAAGAAGCAAGGCAAGAAGCAGAGCTGCAGAGACAGGGACACGGAGGCGGTCGGCAGAGAAAGTAGGGAGATATTCATTGACCCAGAGCGTGAGAGAGTGAATAAGAGCGTAACAAAATGTAAATGGTCAGCAGAAAAGGTAGGGAGACATTGACAGAGGGAGTTAGAGAGAGTGAGAGAGAGCAATGAAAGCAAAAAGAACTTGTAAGCAACAGTATCTGGGCTAAATTTAATGTCAGAGACGGATCTGTCACAGATAATTAACTGGCAGTCCTCCCTTAGATTGTAATGGCTGGTGGCTAAATGTCTATGGTTATAGTTTGCTGAAGAATGAAAATCTGTATTTTATAAATATTACTAAAAATGTCTTGGTCCCCAAAAAACAGGTAGTGTATTATCCTGAAGGCATATGAGTGTAAGATAGATTTATTTGTCTATAACTTTATTATTACAGAGCCCTGGAGGATGAATACTCATGCTCTGAATTACACTCCAGGTTTGGGTCCGGGCTCAGTCGAGAAGAGCAAAAGCTAAGGTACTGTTTATTGTTCGTGTGAAAACTATATTTGGAAACTTTATGGGGACCATTCAGAAGCATTGAATGCAAAAGCTCAGATTTTTGAATGAATTACTAAATGCATTAAGTCCTGTGGCATTTTCAGGCAAGAATAGGGTCATGCAAGAAGCTTTTGAATGGTCATGTTGGTCCTGTGTAGGATATTGTTAAATCTAGCAACATATTTATCTTTGGAGGTGCCCTAAGCCTAACCCAATGCAGTTTTCCCACACATAAAAGATCAAATCCTAAACAAGTGTCTTCTGAAAGGATTTGAAAAGGCAAATAAAATCTTGAGTGGTTATACATAATTGTATACTTACTTGTATTTGTCCTCTGGTAATCTTTACCCTCCCATCTATATGGCATTTCTTTTTGAATAGTGTTAATAATGTCTTTAAAAGAATGCTACAACAAACAAACCATTGTATTAATTTAAGCTTATTACACCTAAGCTTAATTTGGCATTATTGTAGTGCTTCAATTTACTTAAAGCAAACAAAAAAAACGTTGGGTATTATTTGTCATTTTTTTCTTTACAATACACAAAGGTTGTATTGTAATAATGGACATAAATCTGATTATTCATAATATTTTCTTTAGGAGATTTGTTTGCGGGCCAAATGCCATTGAGGTTGAAGTTGTGCCAGTGTGGAAATTGCTTTTTAAGGAGGTATACACAATTTAAATGTATTTATTTATGTCATTATGTATACATTTACCTATAATATATTCCATTATATAAATCAATAAATAATAATACCTGACTCTTTGTGTTGATGCAATTTTATAAGTGAGCCAAATAAGTAACTTACAATCAGTATGTGTGTTAAGCATTAGACACAAAGCATGCATGAGTGATTAGTTAAGTTTCAGCAAATCTGTTCAAATACCAACTAAAAGCCAGTGCAATAACTATCTAAGTTAGAAAATAGTTTGATAAGTATATTTTTGTCTTGATTTTATTTTACAGATTTTAAATCCGTTCTACATATTTCAAGTTGCAAGTCTTAGTTTATGGATGGCAGAAGGCTACATTGAATACTCTATAATAATTATCATTATAACCCTAATTTCTATCATCTTGACTATCTATGATCTCAGACAGGTATTTTGTGCCCTTAATTCCTAACTTTAAAAACACAATAGTATTTTATGAATGGAATCAATGCAAAACAACTTATTTAACTTTGTTAAGGTAAACAGATAATTTGCAAGGTTAGCATTTTGTTTATTTTATGTATATGTATATAACTTTGCATCTGTTTGGCATTTTCAGCCAAGACAGACTGGGGTTTATTGGATTTACCAAATCCCTTCTCCTTGCATGTGATATATGTACTACCAGTCAGCTCCAGCGGTAGTGCCGGGAACACTGCAGCTGGGGTTCTATGAGTGCTCAGAAAGTCCTCCTACTGATTTCACTGAGAATGTTTTCCTGCAAGTGATTGGCTGCTTCAAGCAACCAATCAGTAGCAAGAATCATTGGACCACAGAGGAGGTGGGGAGCTGCAGCTTCTACTATGTGATTTTTTAAAGGAATGCATACTCATAAAGTACTTTAATATGCTTTATTCTTTAGTAGGGCTGTTAAGGACAGTAAATTTTTCCTTAAATTTATGGGATGTGGTTAGAGTGTAGTTGCCCTGTTGTTCCAAACAAGGACAGTTGAGATTGGAGTTTATTCACTAGGTAAAATGAAATTTTTACAAAATCAAGACAAATTACAAAAAACATTATTTATGCAATATGAAAAGCATATGGCAAAGAGAAATGCAACATGTTCTTCGGAATGCAATTTACTACACCATAATTCACCTATACACTCTCTGAAATTGTGTCTCTTCTGCAGCAATCTGTGAAACTGAATAAACTAGTTGAATCCAATAACAGCACAATGGTAACTGTGCGCATGAATGATGGGGGTAAGTCAATTTACAATTTTATTCAACCAGGACTGAATTGGCCATTGGGTGAGGTGTCAGTGGGCGTTCCCGCGTCAGTGGATGTGCCCGCTGACATCACAGGAAGCACCCCCATTTAAATGGGAAATGGTCGGGGAGTGGGGCATGTCAGGACGTTTACCTGTTGATGATGCAACAGGTAAATCCCAGGCCTCTGCTCTTCTAGGCAATTGGCAGTGCATCAACTCACTGGATGTAACAAACAATTAATTGTCTCACTACAAAACACAATATGTGTAATTTCATAACAAATGTAATGCAATAATAAATAACAATAACAGCACTACATAAACTCAAACCCAAATTATAACCACCCAGACTAGATGTATTTCCCACCCTGAAGGAATCCACAAACTGGAGCGGACAGACTCAAAAGTCCCAGAGGGAAATGGTGGTCCTACATGGCAGATCTCCCTGCTACTAGACAGGAGATCAAGCTGTCCTTTGACAGCCTCAATCGGGCATTCCCTTCTGAGCGACATCACTAGTGAGGTCAACTTTAAGGTCATTGAAGGACAGTGTGCCTCCTGCAGGGTCTGTTTAGTGAGAAATAATGTTTTTTTCCTCTTCACGCAAATGGAAAAAGCAAAACAAAAGTTCATTTTGATTTAGTTAGAAAAAAATCAATTAAAAATAATAAAATAAATAAATAAAAAATGATAAAGTGATCTAATTGATGTTATTGTGATATCACTGGAATAATAATGTGTTCGATAACAGTGCATCGATAACAGTGCAATAAGATAAAATAATCAAAATATTTGTAGAAAATTATAATTAAAAACCAGTCCACTGATGGGAGGTTGGCTTCTCCTATGACGCTTCATAAGGCTTTGAGCTAGTACCTAAAAATTCTGGACGTCTCAGAGGGTTACATATGTAATCATTTATTTTGTGTCTACATATTATTAGCACATGAAGAGGTGGAATCCCGACACTTGGTCCCTGGAGATGTAATTGTTCTTACAGGAAAAAGGTTCTTTCTTCCTTGTGACTGTATTCTTCTAAGAGGAAGCTGCATTGTGAATGAAGGGACACTCACAGGTAAAACAATGAAAGACAAACTATTTAAATCAATATTAACCTGAGTTCCATCAGTTGGCTGATTTGATTTGATTTGAACCTTCTTGGCCTCTGCTAGAAGCCTTTTATCTTGATTCATACAGTCCCATTATATATTATGGGACTTTGTGCCATAGAAAAACAGGACATAACAAGTAGTCCATCCACCATAGCAACATGGATTTACAGAATGAGACTTGAGGATGGACCCTACTCAAATGAATTTACAGTCTATTTGTAAGGTTTGTGCTGTCACTATTTCTAGAAGGCTCCCACAGTAATATTAAACAGCTTCGCAGTGAATACCTGTACACGTGTACCCTGTTGGAGTGGCTTTCTTTTGACCTTAAGCAACATAGTGGTAGGGACTTCAGACTGGTGAACAACTGAAAATACATGAAGCAAAAAGTAAGTGGAGAATAAGGCAAGTGCCACAGATGTGGAGTCACAGTGGTAGTCTATTTCCCATTGGCTTTGCATTGCAATAACAGAAGGTTGGGAAACAATCTACAGCAATACAGAAAAAAAACTGAGGTTTTGGGCTTTAACTAGACCCAGACCCAAGCATTACCTAGTAACTAAAGAAGAGGCATTAGGTGTACAGGGACAGAATTTACACCATGCTTGGATCCTCTCTATGCTCGTATTATCAAACTGTGTAGTCTTCTTTTGTTACCCTATGTTAAATGCCATGTTTTGTAGGCGAGAGTATCCCAGTTACAAAATCTCCTCTTGACGATATACCAAACTCCATTCCTTGGAAAGTACAGAGTGGGGAGGATTTCAAGAGACACGTGCTTTTCTGTGGGACTGAAGTCATCCAGTCATCATCGTCTAGCTCTTCTCCTGTAATAGCTGTAGTGAAACAAACAGGTGTGTCTTCAGTTTGTTCAGAAAATCAAGTTTTCTTTTATCTTTTATTGGGAATTATGAAAGTGTATGAGACAGGCAGGCAAATGGAAGCAGTGTTACACAATTTGTAGTCAGTCTCTATATTGAATAGCGTGATAGCATATTTAGTTCATTATGCACATTTCACTTGCAATCTCCATTGTATTACTAATGGATAGCCATTATATACTGAATATTGAAAATACTGGGAAGGAGATTAATCTCATAAATGTTATTTTTTTTAGGTTTCAACACAGCTAAAGGAGAAATGGTAAGGTCAATCCTGTATCCGAAACCCATGAACTTCAAGCTATATCGAGATGCTACCAGGTTTCTTATGTGCCTTGTTTTAATAGCAGTCATTGGTTTCATCTATTCCGTGGTCTTGTTTACAGTTAAAGGGGTATGTGATCTTTTGTGGATCTGTCACTTTTCCCAAGTGTGTGTGGCAATCTACCTTTAGCACTCTCTTAGCTGTCGTGTTATCAGCAGGTCAGATTTCTTTCTGATCTCCAACCCCTGCAGCCTGGGATTGTAAGCAAGTTGCACCAACAAATTGGGAGCATGTGTGAGGGCAAAAGCCACAAAGGACTCTAAGTCCTAAATACCATCCCTTCGCAACTCTCCTATACACTTTGTCACAATATATACTGTACATACCTGTATATAATATTGTATTCAGTTTCTACATCTTAACCCATTGTAGTTTGAAATCTTAATGGTCCAACAGAGAAAGAAGGCCCCATTTACATCACGTAATACGGTTCATATACTGTAGATCCATAAACACCAACTGTACTTATTAACGCATTGCTTTCTGTTTCAGGCAACAGTTCGAGATGTGATTGTAAAATCATTAATTTGTGTCACAGTTGCCATTCCTCCTGTACTACCTGCTGCAGTTGCCACGGCTCTTATGTACGCCCAAAAGAGACTCAAGAAAAAAAAGATATTTTGTCTAAGCCCACAAAGAATTAATGTTTGTGGAAGAATAAACTTGGTCTGTTTTGATAAAGTAAGTTTTGATAATATGTTTCAATAGTAATCAATAGACAAAATTTATACTACATGAATTCATGGTTCATCAATTTACTAAACTTTGCTTTCCATCTAGACCGGTACATTAACGGAAGATGGGCTTGACCTGTGGGGTGTAGTCTCTTGCATTGGAAACAGGTATTTTATCACTTTCATAATCAGTTTATTCAGTGTCTTAATATTGGGCATGTTAATTGAAGCTCAACTGTGATGTACTTGAAATCATTTGTAAAGATGAAGATGTTAGTGATGATGTCTTATTGTGTACAAAATTGTGAAACTACTTATGCAAGCAGGAACAAAATCAAATTGAATTAGCTCCAAGCATGATCGGCTACCGTATACCTTTTAATAAAATCAATATATATATGAACAGAATAGGACATCATGTAACACTTCATTTTCCTGGAGCTTTGGTTCCATGCCAAGCCCTTCTCAGATGCATTCGGTAGTGTACTCCCATAACAAATAAGATTATTATTATTATGTATCGTTTTATATTGCATGATTATAGTCTATAATGCTGTACAATGGGTAGGCAGGACATTGTGACAGGACAGGACATATAACATAACAATTTGACTTCGATAAACAAGTGAGGGGATTAGTGTGTATTACACAAGAGGTAAAAGTGCCGTTGTTGGGGATGGACCGGACATACGAGTATAAGTGTTGCAGGAGAGGGACTAGGAAAGGTGAGCTAAAGGAATATGGGTGGAAGGGGGTTAACAGGTAATGTTGTAAGCAACATAAGCAACCATACAGCAGCTTATGATGCAATTCCTGTTTCTAATTTATAGCATTGTAATATTTTAACTTGCCAAGAATCATAATAAAAAGCGTAGGTATGATAGTATGCATAATAACTGCACACCTATCTCTAAATACAGTTTCCTTTTTCAGCTTTCAGAACGTTCACATGTTCACAAAGGGGAACAATTTGCCCTGGAGCCCACTTCTTGGGGCGATGGCCTGCTGCCATTCATTGATAATTTTGGATGGGAAGATTCAAGGTGACCCTTTGGATTTGAAGATGTTTGAAGGAACAGATTGGGTAATACTGCCAGCTGGTGGAAGGGGAATATATAGAATTCCTTCCTACATATGACCTAAGGACTCATAGTGTAGTTGTTGTTGAAGATTTAAACCGTTCCACTGAATATTTATTGTTAGGGATAATTACTAAAGCTAACGTATAATGTACCAACACTGTCTACACCATTATATAAAAAGAAAAGCAATACAGGAGATAGTAGATATGACATAACAATCCAGCATTTTATTAGGGTCCTTGGTTGTGAAAGTTTATATTCTAGAGTAAGTGCTAGTTCATATGAGGTATAGTTGGTATGTCACTGTGACCCAGAATCATTTCAGAGGTGTTCAAAGTTCCAAACTATACATTGAAAGAGTCTATGGAAGCAAATGCTATTGCAGTATCAGAATGTAAAAATGCAAGGGGTAGACATTTTGAACATAAGATAAGATCCAGGATTAAACAGTGCTTTGTGTGCCCTTACCCACATTTCTTTAGGAGTTAGAGGATTCATGTCAATCGGACATGTATGATGACACTTCAACTACATCACGTCTTCTGATAAAACCAGGACCTCAGAGTAGTTCAGTAAGTATATGGTATACACTAACATAATATGCTTTATACGTTCAGTTTATTTTGCAACGTGCTTCAATTAAGTTATCATACACGCAACAACTGACAATTCTGAGATAATATTAATAAAAAAAGAAATACTTTTCATTACAGGTTATGTCAATGGTTCCTTGTGTTTGAGACACATTATACACTCCAGCTTTAGTTTCATGCAGAATTCATAAAAGTCTGCTTTCCATGGACTCTAATGCATTTTGCTGCATGCAAATTGGAACATGCATTCTTTAGATGGTCGAGTTAGAAACTAAGATTTCTGTCTCATTTTCCTCCTCGTCCTGGATATAATATGTATTCATTTTTTATATTTTTTTAAATAAAACTTTGGGAACAAGACTTTAATATTGTAATACTATCCATGCAGCTTACATTTAAAAAAATAATGAGACTAATAATAGAAGTGAAAACTAAAATTAGTGTCTCCAAAGATGTAATGGTAATTTTTTTAACATTTCTTAGAAAAGTGGATAACATTTATGTTCTTATAAGACTTCATCTTTTCTCACAGTTTTGACTTTTAGGGTATACTATGGAAATCTATAAGCCTGTGCATGAACATGTCCCTCTTACAATATAACTAAGTAATCATACTTAACACATTGTAATGTACCATTTAGGTTCCAGTGAAGGGTATCATTATTCTACAACAGTTTCCATTCTCCTCCAGCCTTCAGCGTATGTCTGTTGTTTCCAAAGTACTAGGGGATGAAGAACACTTTGTTTTCATGAAGGGAGCCCCAGAAATGGTAACTCAGTTTTGCCTTCCAGAATCAGGTAATTGTATTGAACGTACAGTATTCTTCCATAAGAAACAGTGTACTTCACTTTAGTAGTATGTTCATAATCCCTGTCAATGCAGCGATGATAAATCATGTCATTTACTTGCAGAAATGTTCTGCAACAATAATATTCTAGCTGTTTGTTCTAAAATACCATCTCATTTTGTACACTTGTAGAAATTGACCATGATGTCTATTGTGTGGGTCCAATGTTTATTATGAAATGTACCAGTTAAGATCAAGTATTACGGGTTTTTTTGTGGGAGATGGGATGCTTTCTCTTAGCCCTCCCCACTAGGGGATCTGCTTTACAGAGGCTCAGTAGTCAAATACTGATTCTGGATCCTTTTTGTCAAAACCTAAATTTCCAGCTGTGGAAACTGGAGTAGACTGCAGTAGAGCTCAAGTGCTGGTACGCCACTTCTGGTTTTGAAACAACTATCAATTAGCCAGCATCTATACTAATTAGTGGGATAGCAGTTTATCTGATGTCCATGTCAGGGCTGCTACAGACAGGTGCTAAATAGGAAGGCACTAGCAAATACTTCCCTGTGTCTACTGCTGTGCAAAATATGTATTCTGATTGATGCAAAGCATTATTCTCCTGAACTCAATTACTCTTAAATGAATTGTCATGATATCTCCATAATGACGAGCTCTCAACACACTCTGTTACACAAATACTAATCTCTTATAATTGTTGGTTTCATAGTTGATAAGGGAAACCAATTATTTGTTAACATGTAGTATCTTCATTTTCACAGTCCCACCAAACTTTGCAACTGAACTCCAACAATACACACTTCAAGGTTTCAGAGTTATAGGACTGGCATATAAAACACTACAAGGCTTTAAAGATGAAGGACAAGATAGGTACACAAGGTAAGCATGTATTCATCATATTAATAATGTGACATGTCAAAGAAATTAAAATGTTTCCTATCAGCATGAGTTGTAACATAATGAAACATCAATTATGGCAGGAGAACGGCAGATACTAACTAAATCAAAAGGCCAGTTTTTTTGTTTTCCAGTAATGGCTTTATCCAGTGCCATCTTCAATGCAGGAAAAATAGGCAGCTGCTCTGGACCCAGACATACCATAGAGGCCCATGTCAGCTGTCCCTTATGATCGCTCTGCTGCTATCAACGGGTGGGGGTCTTTTGTGAGCTCTATACCACTGATGATGCAGAGTACCATGATATGCCATCATACCCAATCTTCTGGTGGCACGCAGACCACAAAGGGGGAATCGCAGGTAGAGCGATTCTCTGCCAGCACCAGTGTAGACTTCCACCACACAACCAAGGATGAAGGGCCCGTTTGAGCAGGTATCACTGTGCTAAGGGTGGGGGGCACAAAGGAGGCTAACCCAGAGGACCATTATTATTAGATGGCCCTACTTATATAATTCCTGTAATATTTAAATAGTATTCTCAACACTCCTTTATGAAATGAAAGCCTATAAAAATGAAAAGACATTGCCTACCAGATAACCTTAAAGTAGGAGGGACAATTGTAAGGTAGCCTGGAAGCAATTGTATATAATACAGATCCTAACAAACATTAAGAAATTATTTTTTTTAAAATAATAAATATCACTATTGTAAGTTAAACAATAAAAATAACAATTTTATACATTACTCAGTCATACTGCATTCTAACAATGATATCTATGTATTATACAGTAAAATGCTAATTTTCTTTTCATTATTTGTCAGGCAGGAGGTGGAATTTGGCCTTACATTTCTTGGTCTTTTGGTATTAGAAAACCGCTTGAAAGCAGAAACTATCCCAGCAATACAGGAATTAAACAATGCTTTAATCAGACCAGTAATGATCACAGGTGAGGGCAGACATAAACACTGTTTATTACCATCATGATTCTCACCTGCAATCAATCTGATTTATGATCTACCGTATCGCCCCAGTTTTAGGCCGTAGCCTTATAGTTTGGAGCGGTAAAACAGTATTTTACCTAATGAACAGGAATACATGTATTTTTACATTTGTATGCAGTCAGCATATGTTATATACAAACAGAAATTTGGAAAAAAACAATAGCCATTTTAAGGTGGCCCCCCCTTAATTCATAATGCACCTTACTAATAGATATGCCACTCTGCTCCCCTTATATGGTCCACAGATGTTTTATGCTTCCCAGAAATGCCACTCTGCCCCAAAGATATGCCACTCTGCCACCCGACTTACCAGACGCCCTGATTTCTAAGGGGGGCAGCTGGTGGACGTCTGTGCAATGCGCATAGAGATTCTCTGTTGCTGCTCCCCATTTCCGCCAGGGCTTCTATGTCTTCGCCCCGGCAGAGGTGCTGGCAGCAGCAGAGGCGCACATTGCGCAAACGCCCACCGGCTGCCAGAGAGGAAGATCCAGGTCCCCTGCAGCGGGAAATGAAGAAGAAGAAAAAAACACCTGCCCGGCACCTGGAACTGCATGCCCCGTGTGCCAGGCAATACGAATTGCGCATCCCTGCACTAAACCACGGTTATAGGCCATGCCCCCACTTGGGTGAAGACTTGTGGGGGGTTGCAGTCTATAATTGGGCCAATATGATATATGGTTTTCTTTAAGGTTTTTTTAAGATCACAGGAAACATTGCCTATCAGCAAAATGTTGTCCACATAATGCAAAAGAGCTAATCTGAAATACAATTTAAAAGTTTAGCTTATAGTTTTTAATAACATATATATTGTTAAAATTAATGTAAGTGCACAATTCATTTCTACCTTCATGCAAATAACAGAAATGTCTTATTTTAAGTAATTAACCAGTTTTGACATCTATCAAGTAGGTTGTAAATCTGATTATTGGTCTTTAAGAATTTTTTACTTGCAGCTGTTGTATTTATATATGTTTTTCATTTTAGGAGACAACCTACAGACAGCAATAACTGTTGCAAGAAATTCTGGTATAGTACAAAATCATGGTCGAGTGATCCTTATTGAAGCATCTGAAGCAAATGAACATTTTTCACCTTCTATTACATGGAAAGAGATGGAGACTCCTAAAAGTGATGTGCATGAAATGACAGTAAGAGACAGCATTGTGGTTATCAGTATTTAATTTTAGCTATTGTATTTTAGCTTCATGTGTGGAAGCTTTTTTGCTTTAAATTTTGCATCTCAATGAATCTCCCCAGAGTGCCTTGAAAGGGAAGAACCCTAACCCGTTTGATTGTTATTAGCATTATTGGTTATTTTTCAAGTGTGAGGGGGGGTGTGAGACTTAAGAACAAATTTGTCCATAAAAAAAAAGTTTAAGCAAAAAAATAAATTGATTTCTCTTTCAAAATGAACTGGTTAGATGTACTCTGGCATAAATGCTTCCAAATAATCACATTACTAAGCACATGAATTATTCACAGGCATGCAATGGTGTTATCAAAAGCAACAAATAGTGAAACCAGGACACAACTAAGACAGTTACACAATTCTTGATTGCATATGGGGACACAATAGTTTAAATTAGCTAGAATAATTACGCTAATTAGAATGTTAATACTAATGTTTGAATTTTATTGAGATGGACAGGAAAGTATGTGGCATTGCCTGTCAAGTCCATGTGGATTTCAATGTGATTGTGTTTTAATTATTAGGAAATTGACATTGAGAAATGTGAAAACACCCAAGCCTTACATTTTGCCATGACTGGGAAAACCTATCAGGTCATAGTCCTGTATTTTTCCAACTTGCTGCCAAAAGTGAGTCTTTTGATTTTCATGTAAAGTATGAACCTTTCTATTTGTTTAAATATCTGTGATTTATTGACAGAATATGCTGATATTATATCTATTTTGGCAGCTGTTGCTTAATGGTACTATCTTTGCAAGAATGTCTCCCGGACAGAAATCCAGCCTGATTGAGGAATACCAAAAAATGGAGTAAGTCAAGCCATAAGATGCTGTTTACATACAATAGATAATGTAGTTCTACATGATTCATCCCAGCTTTGCCCTATGCTAATAAATATTTATAATAAGTAGAGCTAGATTTACACCCCAGGTACAGCAGGCAAAACCTACCTTGATCCTACAGCAAGGTCCAGGGAAGGATCAGGGAGCAGGTCAATACTTAGAGGCCCAATAATGCTATATAATGTCCTTAAACATTTGCCTAGTTATGGCAAGGGCAAACATGCTCGGAAATAAAAATGCACATAGTCTCATCCTGATCAATGCATATTTACTCAAATAGACTGCAAACAGGAACACAGAAAGAATACAGTAAGGCCGTATATGCTGCCTAAAGCTTAGGTAGCATTAGAAACCCTAGTGGCTACATGTGGACCTGCAAGTAAAACAAACAGAAAAGGACTCCCAGCTCAAATGAGAGCAGCCCAGGTGCTTATTTGCCACCTACCCCCAGCACTGCCCTTTGTGACGCCACCTCCTACAACAGACCAGATCGGTCTTAATAGTCAGTGTTGAGCAGGACCTGTTTAAAGTATTGAGACCTGTTTGAGCAGTTTGGAACAGCCTGGGGGTCAATTGCCCCATGTCCCCTAGCCCAGCACAGGAAGTGGACTAACTTCACCAATGCTACAAACTGCTAAAGAAACCCTAATCAGGATGGTCATGTCCCTTAGTATGTGTATATATTGTTTTATATATATATATATATATATATATATATATATAGAGAGAGAGAGTTATATATTTTATATATCACTACCGTTCAAAATTTTGGTCACTTAGAAATGTCCTTGGTTTTCAAAGGAAAGAAATTGCTGTCCATTAGAATAACTGGATCAGAAATACAGTGTAGACGTTGTTAATGTTGTAATTGACTTGTAGCTGCAAATGGCTGATTTTTAATGGAAAATCTGTACAGAGGCCCTTTATTATTTCCGTCACTCTTGTGTTCCAATGGCGTGTTGTGTTCACTAATCCAAGTTTAAGCTTAAAAGGCTAATTGATCGTTAGAAAACCCCTTTGCAATTATGTTAGCACAGCTAGAAATGTTTTTTTTTTCTATTAAAACAGCTAAGTGACCCTAAACAATTGAACGGTAGTATATATATATATATATATATATATATATATATATATATATATATATATATATATTTTAGTGTGCTGAACTGTACGATTTGGTAAACTGATAAATAAACTGGAATAAAATGATCCTTGTAATGACGCTGATTTATATTATTTCTGAAAATGTGTTAGTGATCTGCTTATTATTAAAAATGTTATATTATTTCAGTAAGTATGACTTTTTTGCAGTTACTATGTGGCTATGTGTGGTGATGGAGCAAACGATTGTGGGGTAAGTAAATCAATGGAAACATCATGAATGAAGAACATTAATTTAGAGTTAGAAAATATAATTATTACAGTGAAATGTTCTCTTTTTTATTGTACCAATACATCACATTTTTAAATTATAAAAAATATATTGGCAGGATGGCAGTTTAGAAAGCTTCCTTCGATGCAAGTGGCTCCACAATTAATAATCATGAAATATATCTACTTTGTTTGATTAACAAAATATCCATCAAATCTCTCTCTCTCTCTCTTTCTCTCTCTCTCTCTCTCTCTCTATATATATATATATATATGTACTCTTAAATTATGTATAGTCACTCACTGATAAGCTTGGGCCACATAATGCCACATACACAAATCCATATTCTTTTCTGACCTAATTGCATAAATCATGTTGTTCATTCACATTTGATGTGGCTTGCCATGAAACCAGCATTTTAGGACTCTTTCCTGGCATGTGTTTATTATATATGTATATATGTTTTTGCAGGCTCTAAAGGTAGCGCATGCTGGCATATCCTTATCTGAACAAGAAGCCTCTGTAGCTTCGCCTTTTACTTCACAAATTCCAAATATCCAGTGTATTCCACAACTCATTAAGTAAGTATATTTGGATGCTATTCACAAACTGGCTTGGTTTAACCCCTTCCGGACCGGCGTTGGCAAACTGCGTCTTCCCTTGAAGACTGCAGTTTTTTAAAAAAAATGTTTAAATTCCGTGCTTGTGATTCGATGCAAAGTGATCACGTGCACGGCATTGAGGGGTAGTGGCTGCTACGGATCGGTGGGGACACCTCGTGATCCCAGCGTTCAAAGCGACGCTGGATCGCGTATCATCGATGACGTACCTGGTACGTCCCGGTCTGCCGATGACCTTTGACCCGGAAGTACCAGGTACATCCCCGTCTTGAAGAGGTTAAAGATGTGTTTTTTTGTATGATGTTTATGTTTTATAAACAAATGGCAATTTTTGTGCACTTACTCAAGAGCATACCTGGGAAGTTCTGGGCTCCGGCTACCCAGAGCCTTCCCTTGCGGGACGTGGCCAGGGCTGCACACTGACGTCAGTGGGCGGTCCCGCTGACGTCGGGTGAGTTACCACTGAATGCAGCGGGAAACACCCCCATTTAAATCTAAGTATATGAATACCAGAAATGTAAACATGAAAATTAAACAAATCATAAACTACTATTCACACTGCTCAGCATAATTATCTAACTTTTTAAAACATTCTGGGAATTGTTATATTTGTCGTTTTAAATGTCATTATTGTGATCCAGACATACCATAGAGGCCCATGTCAGCTGTCCCTTATGATCGCTCTGCTGCTATCAACGGGTGGGGGTCTTTTGTGAGCTCTATACCACTGATGATACAGAGTACCATGATATGCCATCATACCCAATCTTCTGGTGGCACTCAGACCACAAAGGGGGAATCACAAGTAGAGCGATTATCTGCCAGCACCAGTGTAGACTTCTACCACACAACCAAAGATAAAGGGCCCTTTTGAGCAGGTATCACTGTGCTAAGGGTGGGGGGCACAAAGAAGGCTAACCCAGAGGACCATTTTTATTAGATGGTCCTACTTATATAATTCCTGTAATATTTAAATAGTATTCTCAACACTCCTTTATGAAATGAAAGCCTATAAAAATGAACAGACCTTGCCTACCAGATAACCTTAAAGTAGGAGGAACAATTGTAGGGTACAAATTATTACCAGGGTACCCTGGTTTGCAGGGTACAAATTATCAAGACTAAGGGATCTTAATATGTAAGGCTTGGAGGATAGAAGGAATGTGAAAGAAACATATTAAAAGAAAAAGTGATTTCACGAAGCACAGGAAGAACTATTTTACTTTACTGAGATGGTGGTAAAAAAACAGTGTCCCAGCAGAAGTAGTAAAGGTTAACAAAGAGAGATAATTTAAACATGCATAGGGCAGGCATATGGCTATCCCTGTAAATCTAAGACGAGACCAAAGGTTGATTAAGGTTTGAGTCTTTACATCAGGAAAAACGGGCAAACTAGGTAGGCCAAATTTTAACACTGGGTGTTCTATGGGTTACAAGTAGGTATTCTAATGCAGACCTGTCTTTTTTTTTTCTTTGACCAATTAATTAAACTGGCCAACAACAAAACTAGATTTCAATCATGAGCAGTTGCAAGTATGGCTGGGTGCTACTGTATTGTAGCATGCTATGTTTCACATTTAACCACCCCGATATAATTGCACTTGTATCGGAGGTGTCGTATATCTCAAGTAACATAAAATACTGACACTATATATTGTCATAAGAGAAGAATGTCTTTCTAGACTCATGTTATCTGGATTTGAGATTTGTCTCTTCTTTATTTGTGAACAGGGAAGGCCGAGCCGCACTAGTGTCTTCATTTGGGGTCTTCAAATATGTAACTCTTTATGCTATGATACAGTTTATCTGTTTGCTTCTACTCTACTGGGTAAGTTAAGCTATTTGAAAAAACAATAAGGTACTAAGTTAATACTGATCTGTGGTGACAGTGACAAAATGCAGTCTTCCTTAGATGATACTGTTGAATTATGTATCATGTAAATCATATTTTATGTAACGTATTTATGATGTCATATTTCTATGTAAGCTGTGTGAGAACCACAAGGGAGGTGCTCAAGTCTCCTCTCCCTTGCTGCTTAATGCAAATGTACAAGGCGGGGAGGTTTGCCCTTGGCAAAACCTAGATGAGCACTGTTAAAAGTGATAGCGTTTTTACCATTCAGTTTCTAAATGCACTGTTGAAAATAGATCCTTTTAGTAAGAACCTTGAAAAATAAATCGAAATGCAGTAATATATACTGTATGTAATTTGTTTAAAAATTGAAAATTTGTTAAAATAAAGTAACAGCTTAACCTTTGAATATGCCCATTGTTGATTCAATTGTGATGAATAATATATAAAAAAATCACTTTTTTTTATTTTTTAGCAACTAAAATCTGTTGGGTTGTATCAATATCTTGTCCAAGATGTCGGGATCACCATTATTGTCTCCTTAACAAGTAGGTTTTCTTATGAAATGTCAGTGTCCATCACAATCAATATCTGTGTGAATACATCAGACCACAGATTTACAGAAATTCAAGATATTTGTGACAGGACTATGCAAATTCACTAAAGGCAACTCGCATTTGCACTCACCAAAAAAAACCCGCTAACCCACTCAACTTGGAAACATTCAACAACAGGAGAATCAAGTTAATGTAAGCAGGTTGTGTGGCCATTAACCTATGAGTTGCAAATGTGAGCTGGACCTTAACTCCAACATACATATTTCTCATGTGCCCTTCTTTGGCTCAGCATATAATTAATACATAAATTAAAAAAAATTAAACAGGAGTCAAATATGGGAGGGTGGAAGGATAATAAAAATAAAAGAGGGGGGATAAGTGTCAACTATGCTCCTCTCATCCTTATCCCCTCTTCAGAAATAGGGGCCTAATTCAAAAAATGTAAAAATGTAAAAGATCCTATGGAAGGCATGGACCCCACCTCATGTCTTCCAGTGTCCCTGCATATCATGTCTGGTGAGGGTTTCTAAATAAAATGTAAGGCCGTTGACGGGCATCTATATCTGCCACTGCCAACTGGGGCATTAGAGTATCATAAAACTATGTAACATAAATCAGAACCCATCCCATGAAACTCACTTTTTCAGGTTTATTTTTAATTAATTCATTTTATTTCCTGGAGGCTCTAGGAATTATAGGCCACCAGGGCAGCATTAGATGTACAGGTGGGGAGGAGTGGTGTCTGGCAGTGCTTACTCCCTGCCAATGTTCTGCACACTTCAAGAGTTTTACCAACAAACTTTTTTCCTAAATTCCTGGTCATGCCTTCCCAATTTCCAATCCTTCAGGGAGAGGCAAACTTTCAGGAGACCAATGCTATGTCACTGCAATATCGTAGCCCTAACACTCGCTCACTACTGATAACTGGATTATGATTTTTCCAAGACTCGGACAGTGTCCCAAATTAAGAACATAATGCATCATTCAGAAGCTGTATTATCTATAGTACACATTTATTTTGCATGAAATGTTGTTTACTCACTTCATGTTTTATTTAACGACAGTGACCCTAACCCATGCCTATCCAAAGCTGGCTCCTTTCCGGCCACCTGCGCAGCTGATATCACCTCCTCTTTTGCTGTCAGTGATATTTAATGTGCTTCTTAACCTGGCCATGCAGGTCTGTAGCATTGTATTACTGCAGCGGCAACCTTGGTACAGTTCGTCTAACTTAAGGTATGTACAGATGGGGCAGTCTTGTCAAAGAGGCAAATTAGGCATCCCTCTGGTACAGGCACTAAGATGAGGTCCTTTCTTATACGATACATAGTGCTGTGTACAGAAAAAAAAAACAGATCTAGATATATACTATAATGTGTTATTTGAAGGAATGCAAGTTTTATGTGGAATTTTAATAGCAACACAAATAGGAGTATTTTGTAGGAGTTGGGGAGTCATGGTACAACCTTCCAGATGTTACATAGATTTACTTAGATTGATAATTTGTTTTCATTTGAGACATATCATGTACAGTTTGCTGAAATTATGATTATTACATGATATTCCAATCAGTAATTTTAATGAATGCCTTAAATGTTTTTTATAGAGCCTGTGTACCAGCATATGAAAATATAACTAATATTAATACAGTTAGTGTTTCAAATGGGAGCAGTCCTGAGGTGCTCCAAGGCTCAGAATATGCAAATTATGAAACTACAACTTTATGGCCAATAACTACAATCAGCTGTGTCATTGTGGCATTTGTCTTCTCCAAGGGAAAACCGTTCAGAAAGCCCATATATACTAACTGTAAGTATAAGGTCGTATGACACAAGTGGTGTACAAACTTTATATATTGTTGGGGATCTGCAGTGGCAGTACTGAGGCGCTGAGGAGCGTGGATGTGTGAATTCATGTACGGTTATATGCCAACTTTGGTGTACAATTAACTCATTTATTGCTATGCCAACATGATAGTACCAGCCTGCAAACCAACAGGCCTCTGCGTATGCACCACAAGGTCTAAAGGGGCCTAACACTTCACTAGTATATACCACCCGAGATGTCCTGACTGGTGATAATGAGGCGGCACTGTCACTTTAAGGCTGGAGGCCACCTGTTGAAGGAAGTGCGGCCGACATCTGTATATGACAGGCCACGTGTTGTGTGTGTTTGTTCAGGTAGTGTGCTGCCGAGCATAGCCAGCCGGTGGCAGCATAATACAGCACCTGATCTGCAGCTGGGGTATGTATAGAGCAATGTCGGCAAATGGATAGATAAAGTTACGACAACAGACATTGGAGTGCTTGCATTTGTAAATTGCTTGGCCTCATTAATGGATTTAGTGCCGTCACATTGTTAACATTGGAAGGCATTTTATTGGTAAGCAAATATATATCTGGGAAGGGTAAGACAAACATAATGAAAGTCGGTATTGTCGTTGAGATATGTTTGCATGAAAATGTTGTACATGTTTAACTCGTAAGTACACAAAATTCATTTTTTCAATGTTGATATTGTTTGACAAAGTGGGTTGCAATTATTTATTTAGTTTCTGGGAACAGTGAGAAGACCATAATGGTTTTGCAGTGATACAAATTTAATTATATAAGCAAATGCTCAATGCATCAAATTCTAATTTCATTTTTTCCCCACAGATATATTTTTTGTCTTACTGCCCATACAACTTGCTGCATGCCTTTTCATCTTGTTTGCCGACTTTGACAGATTATACAGAGCACTGCAAGTGAGTTAAATATATATTCTTCGTCTTTCTTTACAAAAGCATCTTTACATACTATCATACAAATGAATCATACACCACTAATAAAACAAATGAAGTGCATGATTACTGATGGTATTTTTTCCCCCTCTTTTTTTTATAGCTTGTTTGTATTCCTACTATCTGGAGAATTTCCATTCTAATTATGTTGGTCATTTATTTTATCATGTCTTTCATTGTGGAGGTAAGGTTACTCTCAAAGATTTTCCTATTCAAAATGCACCCACATGCCTAGCATATTAAAGGAACATCTTGGTACCAAATACAACTTTAAAAGAAGAACAAGTTTAAATGGGAAAATGTGTGCACCCTGAAGGATATATGGTATTCCTATTTGTACATGTAATGTGTTTTCTAATGTTACATTCCAACATCACATTGAGTTCATCGATGTAGAATAAAATTTAGAATTATTGCATCTAAAAAAGCTAAAACTCCATCACTACTGACAACTTTTATTCATATATATGATAATTGCAACATATTTTGTTTTTTAGTCTGCTGCATTAAATGCCCATTTAAGTGACAATATGTTATATATGGTTATTTATGGTTAAGTTTTATAAATTATAAACTGTTGTGTTTTCACGTTGCAGGAAGCCATTATTGAAAATAGGCGACTTTGGCTGTATTTAAAAAGACTTTTTAATTATCATTCAAAAAGCCAGTACAGAGTACTATATAGAATGCTTGAAGATGACCACAGCTGGCCGCCGGTGAACCTGACTCAGTATGCCCAAACAGACAATACTGAAACCAAAACACAAGTTTACTCCAATGAAGGTTATGTTAATGATGAGAAGTAACATAATGGAATGACTGGATGATGGAATAATGGAATTAGAACTGAGTACTATTGGAACCCATTACATAAACACATTTACTAACCAGTAAAAACAGTTTCTTTAATTTATACACAACTGAACATTGCTGCAATGGCTGAAACCTTTGCATATTGAATATAGATTTTAAAAAGAGACACTGAAATTAGTAATTAAGGGGAATGAATTGCTTAATCTACTGTTGAATCCCTGAGTCTTCAAGATCAGAAATAAAGGAACATTGTATGGGTTGAGTAAAGAGTGTATTTGAGTGTTTTAATGCATATATTATTTGTTTACATTATGTATGTATTTGATATATGTATAATGGTTGTAATCATTCTGTTTTTATAGGCTTACACATGAGCCGAGCAGTGCCCCTGGTTATCCAGAAGCACAGAATCAATTTAAATGGCTGTGTGTTCCATCTTCTCACATGGTTAGATAAAAGTCATCTTATCTGCTGACTTCCAATTTAGTATCATACAGTGTTTTGTCTACAGTGTGCGTTATGGTAAGAGCTGGATGTCCAACAAGTCAGAATGGGTATCTGTCTGTCTTAGTGTTTTGAGACACTAGCGGCTGTGCCTGAGTCAGATGGGCGCTGCATAGGCGTGACCGCTTTTCCAGTTTCATCAGAACAATGCTGGAATGATGAGGCAAGTCCCAGATTTGCCTATTTCCACAGGGCCTGAGAAGTCTTGATGCCTGGGGGCAACGTTAGGGTTAATCCAGCACTGTTTATAGAAGCTCTTATGTAAACTTTCTAAGTTTTTTCCCCATTCTCATTTGCATTTCCTCTTGCATACAGAGCCAGTTAATTGTTAAAAAATAACATAGTAAGATAAGGAATACTTACGTGCTGTTGCATAATATGAATGAGTAACTATGCATAACAATGTTGTGTATTAATATTAAAGCTTCATAGCTCCCAGAATTACCTAATTTCCTGAAAATCAACACATTTAAATTTACACATATGCAGCACGAATACAAATGACATTAAAATAAATATTTTAATAAATGGATGATATACAATGTTTTAGGGAAAATATATTGCAAGAAATCCAGATGGCAAGTCATTAACCATTTCTTCATTTAAATAAGGTTTCCAACAGCAACAGCATATTCATACTGTTTGCCCAAAAACATTTTAATCTCTAAAAATAAATGCCTTTGTTTTAGTCTAAGAATTTTGGTCACTGCAATTTAGTGTGGATACAGAGGAGCGTTGGTTCAAGTACATAAGAGAAATGAATGACCAATGCTGAATGTTTAAGGGAAGTGTTATCTGCTACTCATGGTGACACTTGGTCTATACTTGAAACAGAAGTTAACAATTACATTTGGAGGCAGCCACCTTGTAACGCAAAAGAGTAACAAATAATCTATTTCAATATTAAAAGTAGTAATTAATATACTTCCGGATTACCACGGTATGAATGTGAATCATGCATGAGCTGGGAAGATCTCATAGAACCGTATATAATATACTAAATAAAAATTACTTTTACAGACTCTTCCTGGTCCAAAACCTCTTATTACACAATGAACAGAAAGCATGCTCCCCTTTTAGGAGTTAGTCAACAAGGTCTCTAAGATCCTGCAATACAATTTTCAAGTCCCCGAAGAAAAAAAAAAACTTCTTTGGTCATTTCATTTGGCAGATCTGTAGTTTAAACCTGGAGTGTACAAACTGCACAAAGCCTGTGGCCCTTCAAATTAGACAGTAAATCCTTTATTCCATAACATGTTTAAGATTGATGCTCCAGATTTACTAATACCAAACATTTAGGTTCATGATTATAACAAGGAGAGCCAGCATTGACTATCAAATAATTTAGCCACAACCCCCACAGAACTACTGCTCTAATTGTGACATATACCACTCACAAGCTACTCCAGTGGAGGGAAGGTGGGACTTGTTTCCTATCCAAGACCTTAAAAGTCTAAAAGCCTACCACTGAGTAACTTAACACTAGCTTCTTCCCTAATAACCCTCTTCATACATACTTAATAGCCCTGTTAGGCTAGGTTTCCACTTGTTTTTTTTGCTAAAAACGTCCATAAAAACACCAATTCAGCCACACAGCGTTTTTTTTTTTTGTGAAAAAACGCTGCAGCCAGATGTTAGCTGTTCTTCAATAGAAAATCGCACAGTGCCATTTCCACTTAGCGTTTTTCTGTTTGGCATTTTTTCAGTCCTCTTTGGGTTTTACTGCTTTTTTGGGCTCTGTGGCAGTTTTTCAGAATCTCAGCATGTTGACACTCTGGCGTTTATTGCAAGGAAATCTTGGCGTTTTTCTCCAATAGAAGTCTATGGGAGAGAAAAAACGCCATGAAAAAGCCATGTGGGTTTTGCCTTGGTGTTTTTTATGGCGTTTTTTTTCACAGTCACAATGCAGAGGATGGACCCAGTATCTGTGTGTCCTACGAGAAATAGGCTGGAAACAAACAGTTTCACACAAAACAAAGTTCATATTGAAGCTTACACCATTTGGAACAAACATGCCATTACAAACAAACATACCCGACGCATCAACTGGATCCTGCGTGCCAAAAGCAACAGCAAACAATTTGCACTATGATTTGGGGCCAATCTTCCTAGAGGAGCAGACATTCGGAATAAAGCATGCCTTACAAACCACAGAAAAGAGACAAAAGGCTCCACCAGGGCGTTTAAGTAGAACTCTACCAAGGAAATGACATCAGGAGGGTGCAGATACTTGCCATTTATCCTAATCCCTTTTAGCTGGGTGATAATTCAAACTTGTAAAGGCTGGAAAAACTGCCTAAGGTCAAAAAAGCAATTCCCTCAGAAAGGCTAAAACGCCAGAAAAAACGCCAAAACGCAGGAGAATGCAGTGGCAGTTTTTCGTGGTGTTTTTCGTGGTGTTTTTCCTGGCTTTTTTCATCAAGAAAAAAATGCAGGACAAAAACCCAAGTGGAAACCTAAAGAACCTTAAGAACCACATCAATTATCCCAGACAGCCCTAATAGTTTTTGAGACAAAGGTAAGCTTTAAAAACAGAGAAAGGTTTTATTTACTCCAACTTCAACAAAATACAATGTTTTAACAGCTGTATGTGGGTTTTTTATCTTCTACCATTCTACCAAACAAAACATTAAGTTTGACCTCCAGAGCATTTTCCACTGGAACAATATGAAGCAAAACTTAGTAAGGTGGACATGCCCCACCTGGCCCTCCGGCACAAGGCTAATCAAGTTACGATCTGCAAACCACTTGAAAACAGGCGTGTTTGTAGCAAAATAAGTCACTTTTATCTAACAAACATAATATATTAACTTATAGAGTCTGCACAGAAACCTTAATGTGACATTCCCTTTCACTCAAGCGTCAACCATAGGTCCAGGCCGCAAGTGCTTCTGGGCTCCTGCACCCAGATAAGTGGCAGTCTAGGATGTCTGCTAACTCAGTAGTCACCCAACTCATTAGCTATCTCGCATGTCCCTCACATCTGGCATGCTTTTTGCAATAGCCCCGTGACAAGTCTGACCACAAAGTCAGAGCACATCAAAATAACTCATACCCCTGCTGAAGGGCTATGCCTCCACAAACCATTGCCAGACCTAACCACGCAGCGGGTCCATAGCTCTGAACTGGATGTTTAATGGAAACCTAGGGAGAATTGACGGCTGCATTGCCCACCACCAAAAGAGGAGACTCTTCCCAAGGGGGCCTCTTTCCCGCCTCTAACCTATTGACTTTGGCCACTTCTCTAAACATTCCTGCAGATCTTTGTTTATTCCTGATCTGGTAACATCACGCCATGCCTGGGAAGTCCCTCACTGTCAATAACCTCTTTCCAAGCCAATGGATGTTGATGTGTTTGTATGGGTTTCCCAGCTGATTCCTGTATAGTCTAATAACACATCTTCTTGATGCCTAATAGATGGAGTGGCCCAATATTAGAGCTGTTTCCCTCAGTTGTACCATAGAGATGGAAAACAAAGGAGTACACATTTAAAGTACTAATTTAAATTACCACATGCAATAGTATCTAATTTTAAGTTAGAGTTTACATTTTAAAAAGATAATAGAGAGAACACAATACAAGCACAACCTTAATGTGCATGTTAAATATTCACTGTATTGTTTTGTGTGGCTAAGTTTACATTTCAGTTATTTAATGATACAGCACAATTACATATGTCATAGATGTTGTGGAGTCACTAGGAAGACCTGATTACCCATAAGGCAGGCGTGTAGATTGCTACTTGTGAGCGGCAAAGGAGCGATACTTTCACTTGAAATTGGCTGTGAAATTTCTAGACAACTAATTAGCAATCATGAAAGAATGACATATACAACATACCCAGTTTTCAGCCTGGTGCCACCTTCTCTCAAAGGAATCGGCACACACTCACAAGTACAATTTGTAAGCCCACTACTACTTTAAAGTACACAATCTGTGACGAGTTCTTTCCAATCCTAACATGGCTATACTAAAAATCTATACTAAAATAGAGAAAATATCACATTTTGGCAATCTTAATTACATTTTCTTCTATACTGTAGGTACCACAGCTGAAAAATGTATGTGTGGCAACATCTCCTGATTACAGTCATACCCCACGTACAAATTATTTCAATCTTCCAGAGGGCCACATGAATGTTTTACATATTACCCTATATCACATACTGTGTTTTTTAATACTATTGACTTAAGGAGTTTGGGGGTAGATATTTATTTTAGGTTTTTTTGCTTATAGTAATACTAACCACAAATCACCTAAGTGAGATATGGACAGCAGTATATGGGTTAAAGAGAAGGATAGAGACTGATTAGGTACAGGTCACAGATGTTTAAGATGGTACTAAATTAGTTTAGCCAGTGTGAGAATACCAGTAATTTGGAGGGGTACAGAGAGTGAGGTTAATAATGGCGTTATTAAAAACGAGTACATATAGCTTTAGATAAACAAAGTGGGGCCTGTTAAATGAAATGCTTAATAAAATAAATTGGTTAATTAAACATAAGTTAGTTGGAAGTTTTTATCTTTATGTAAATATCTATCTCTATACTGTGTTTGTATCATGAGCGTTGAGTTTCAAATCCATTATTATGTTCCGAAAAGCACTTTTTACTTTTGTCTTCTGGGACGCATGATTATTGAACACAATCTTGCTGTTCTTTCTCATTTTATTGGCCGTAAATTCATTATAATTTTCAGACAGTGCCGATACCTTGCTTATCATTGCACTTCCTTAAGACCATTTAATGTGAAAGCTTCTATGGAGTAGTTGTTTCTCTATTGGTATAACAGAGCTAGGTCTCCAGTAGGTCTGTCTCCATCTGCTAATCCAACCACAAGACTCTTATGTCTAACAACTTCACGTGTCCCCTCACAAAAAGTATAGACTACAACCAGCTGCCCTTCATCAGCAACCCTCAAGTACCTTGTATAGCATTATGTTCTGTTATTGATCTTTTGGGTATAGATTGGGCAGATGAGAGTTCCTTACATGTTAATCCTGGCTCATGTGCAGCCCTGACAAACCAGGAAGCCAGTGTTAGGGAACCAGTTGCACTAGTTTCCCTTTACAAGCAAAGGGAGACAATTCTAGTCTGTATTTACCCAATTTGTTTCTCTCTGTCTACTGGAGATGACAATGAGATGGTGTTACATTGCAAATCTTAGAATTGTGTGGCTAAATTTTAGCGCCAAGCTCCTGCAAGCTCAGATTAATCCAAATATTCTCTGAAAACAAAACTTTTTTATGGTTATTCTAAACCATCCTCTTATGTTGGATGTCTAGAGGCAAGAATTTTCTAAATGACAACCGTTCAATTCCACCTTGTGTTATGCATGACAGCCTATATGTACTACTTCTTACCACTTTTGCTGGGAGACTGTTCCACTTATCTACCACCTGCTCGGTAAAGTGAAACTTTTTAACATTACATGTAAGTAAGAGATTAATTGATATTATATCCGATCAATATTATCTGCATGTATTTTTTTTTTAAATCAATGTAACCTTCCTTTTTAACTGGATAGCAATACAACCAAGGAAGGAGTAGTGTAGCCACCTTGCAGATGCAAATGTTGGAATTAACAGATATAATGATGAACACCGTGCAGATGTAGAATTACTGTGAGCCCCAGTGGTATATTACTAAATTCTGGAGAAATTAAGAAAGTGAAGCTTCAGCAACCAGGCAATTAATTATGTCCTCTGTAACAACACAACTGATCTAAACTTTGAGTGACCATCTTAAGAGGGGACTTTGCAGAGCAAATTATTTAAGTACTCACTATTGCGCCGTTTTCTATAAAGGGAATTTGAGCAGACAGTAATTACCTATTTACAAATGTTGGGCATGAGCCATGCTTGAGGCCATGCTGGCTCACTCAACCTTGAAAAACAAGAAAGCCGGTGTTGGTGAAACCAGTTGTACTAGTTACCATTTATAAGGAAAGGGAGACTACTCTAGTTTGTATCTGCCTAATTCTTTTTCTGTCATTCTACTGAATGTAGGTAAGGACATTGTGTCTGTTAGCAGGCAGGGGTATTTCTTGACAGGGTCAGTAGTTAAGAAGGCTATTTCAAAGCCATGGGGTGGAGATTATTCACTGCATGTATTGTTTTCTTTGGGGTAAGGGTGTGTACGTGTAATTATACAGATGTAATTAAGAATAAAAAATGAAGACGGTATTGGATTTAAGGGAGTGCTGTTGCTTGACTTCAGAGAACATTGGCTTGAATCCCATTAATGAGACAAGGTCCTCTACAATGACCACAAACCAAGATGATACTGACAACCACATCCTGCTCAATCCTGGAGAGGACAATGAGATGGTAAGCGTTACAATGTAACATTTAGAATCGTTTGGCTAGTTTTTAGTACAACAAATTTAATAGAAGCTACTACAAGCTTACTTTAATGAAAATCTTGTCTGGGAACAAAAAACATTTTCATAAACGCAACATGGTGATTCCTATACGTCCTTTTATGTTGGATGTCTAGATTATATAGTGAATATTAGTATATCTGCAACTTCTTACCAGATTTGCTGGAAGGCTATCCCACTTATCTACCACATACTCCGTAAAGTAGCGCTTTCTTTCATTATATGTAACATAGTTTAATTGGCCCTATATCCTATCAATATTATTTGCATGTATGATTTTTTTTTTATCAATGTATTTTTACTCAGTCACAACTTAGCTCTGCTCCATCTCCCCACAATTACACATCCATGCTCGTACATACACATAATTACACATTCATGATCACACACACACATATGTTTAGAACGGGCCTTTCCGTCCTGGCCTGTTGTGGTCCTGGTTGGAAGGGCCCTTTCTAAACTACTTTAACCAGCACTGGGAGAACAAGGAGTGGCAGGGGTCCCACCAGCCCCCTAGAGGCACAGGCCCCGTAGCAGCTGTGACCACTGCAGTTACATCCGTGCTTATTGCTAGTACCTGATATGCTAATGAAAGTTTTTCTTCTCTAACAACACAACTGATCTAAACAGTGAGAAAGACTATCTTAAGAGGGTACTTTTCAGAGCCCTTTCTTAGCTGGATTACTGTTGCACAGTTTTGTATATCTGGAGAATAAATGGAAATGATCGCCTTGCAGATTTTGGATCAGTACACTATATAGACTCATATTTTCTTAATGTGTTATATAGTTGATAATGACATAAGTCAAATATATATATCTTAATAGCATGCTATTATTTAAATACTAATCATTGACTACCTTACAGGGAGTAAACATCTATCTTTTGAGTCATAGGCACAATTTAGATTTTATCTGTAATAATAAGAGGGTGGTGATTTCAAATACACCATGTGTTGATTAGAGTGTCACAACTGCCTAAACATTGTACAATTGTGACTGCTACAGCTTGTGGAAACTCAATCCTCACACAGTATACAGTTTAGATAAAGAATACGTATTAAGAAGGGGGTCCTCTTGATCCCCTTTTACACTGTTTGGGTCTGTGTAGACACAAAGGCCTGTAGACACCAAACAAAACAAAATAGTTTGACCACAGCAAACACTTGATTTGGAATCATACCATTACTATGACAATTGTAGTCATTTTGGGATGGTGAATAACCTCTCTAATCCCATTGTTTATCATGTCCAGAGGCAAATACTCATATACATATCCTTAATAAAACTGTTGTCTCTGAAGCCGACATCAAAAGTATCTGTACTTAAGGCGAGTGCCATCTGAAACTTACACACAATGACACCATAGAAATAACAATTGTAGGCGTACCATGCAAATTGTGTATTGCCTACTCATTGGTTAGCAACAGTCTTTGTAAAGTTACATAGTGTGATGTTCAGATAGCATGCATACAATAACCATTTCTATCTTTGTAAACATCAGGTGTTATTCTCCTAATAAGAATTGTGTGTCTCACTCTATACCTGCTTTTATCTCTGTTGCATCCTTGTTTATAAAAAGTGATTTCAATTTTTCCCTAAAATACCCTATTTCTGACACATTGATATCCACGCTCTTTTTTTTCCCCCCACACCTTGTGCTTCTTCCCCCTTTCCTTTTTCCTTTTGAGGCAGCAATGCCCAATACCCTGATTTCTTTTTGCGTGCTTTTCAAACATAAAAAATACACATCACCTATATTGCTGGCTGCATTCCGTATCGACACAAAGTGTGTTAAACTGGAGATTGGTTGATTTTATATCCAATGTCGATATAGATTTAAATGTCATTAGATATAAGCCCCTCGTTTCCATACTAAAATACTCATTCTTTACACTTCCAAGCTAACCCTACTCATACACAAAAACTATACTGACCTTATGCTACCCTAATTCATGTAGTATGGCTGCATAAAAAAGAAAGGGGTACAGCAAATATTACCAATGTTAGTCCAGGAAAATTGCGTTATTTTGACACAGTGGCAATAAAGACCCTCACAAATTGCAGCTTTCAAGTATTTTAATGTATATTTTACATCTGTACGCGTGTTTTTGAAATTTGCAGGATGTGTTTGGCTACAGAACTGTGTGGTGGAGACAAGTCCTGTGTATTGTAGGATATATTTTTTCTCTTGGAGTCCTGCTACTTGTCTTTTACTGGAAGCCGGAGTGGGATGTGTGGTGTCATTGTGTTCCTTGCAGCTTGAAGAAGGCTAATGTTACATTGCTCAGGACCACAGTGAGTAAACGTTATTTATATCATTGATGGCGGTGTTAACTAGAGACAGGCTAAAATAGTGTTGCCTTCTACTTCTCTAAACAGTGCTAATGACAAGTACAACTATGTCTCTTCTTTTCAACGCAAGCTTCACATAAATAAAACATTATTACGTTTGTTAATTTATCTAATTTGTTGTTTACCGCATTACATTACACTATGGTCTAGTCAAAAGCGTCCAGTTTAATTGTGTTGGCTGTTGAATTGTCTTGCTCTGGCCAGTGGCCAATTCAGCCAAGTAGGATTATTTCTAAAATGTTTAATAGTGGCTAAACCAAATTGGAGTAGTCCATTTTTGATAATAATCCAGCCAAGTTGGATTAAATGGAGTAACTCATTTAACTTGACTGCAAACTCTGACATGGTCCCAGGAATTGTAGCATTTTTAGTACCTATATAAACTATATTTATAGTGCCCCTCCTTTTGCATCCACTTGCTTTCTCACATAAGGAAGAACCTCATATTGACATTTCCTACTACACCAGTTCTCTAGTATACCTCTCGTGGTAACTGCAATGTAATACCTGATCTTTCTAGCAGGTAGAAATTCAGATATTTACAATGGTGGATTATGCTTTTTTAATCTAAAGTTATGCTGTTTTTTTCACTTTATCAAATCTAATGCTTTTACATCTTTAGGATGATTTTAAGAAATATTCCAAGAAAAATGTATGGTGGGTCCATCCGTTTACTGAAGGAGAGAAAGGAAAATTCAGCATAATGTCTGATGAGAAATCTTTGATTAAAAAGTCACTGATAATGCCAGAGCACAGGGTATGTATGTGGAGTTTTACCTATGAACATTACAACATGCAGGTGAAGAAATGCATACACTCATACAATCAATCATGGGAAGGAGTGTGGGTGAGGGTGGCAACCCCTAGGACTTGTAGCCACCAAGGTCAAGGACTGTCAAGGTTAAGGGCTATAGGCAACATTTACTCCATTGTATCCTTTCTCTGCTCCTTTAATGCAGTGCATCTTGTCAAAAATTAATTGACCCTTCGTTGCCCTTACTATAATTAGCTAAATGTTTTGGGACACTATATTATTTAGATTTCTGGGTTTGACATGCCCCCTGGGCTAAATGGGGCTTGCCCTCCCCAGCTGCAGATGCTTATGCTCATGTTTTAGAGTGGAAAGGCTTTTTAATCACAGTTGGTTATATATGAATCAGAGGCAAAGCATACTTGCTGAATCAGTTCATTGCACATTTTATTGAATCTCAAAAATCAACTTTGTTGTATGAAAGCAGAATATTTCAACACAGAAAAACTTTTAAAAAGTGCCTCTAATCTGCCTGGAATTGCTTAAACCGATTGCGTTAGAGCTCCCTCGTGTGGCCAATAAAATAATATATAAAGCACTTCCATGAATTCTTCCACCAAGAAAGAAAATGCTAAATACAGTAACTATGTTCATATATGGGCTGTCATTCTGTATCGTCTCCAAGCAGTCATACGACCATAAATTCCCTCGACAAATCATTTGTACAAAACCAAGGTGCGGAGGACATGCGATTCTCCCACAAACACCACCAACAAAACACAAATACAGAGACTTCACACTCCGGATTATTTTAACAAAGTACTTTAAAGCAAATGTAACTTTTCCACAAGAGGTGTAGTTGGTAGCATACTCAGGAACAGGGTGTAAACATTATATATTCAAAATTATGTATACATGTTAATGTATTCTATAATAATACATAATTAGTACAATCCATCAATGTAAATTACACAACCTTGACTATAACACACTTTCTAAATGTATTTTTTTTCATTGTTTTATCTTTCTGAATAATAGATACGTTGCATAAGAGTGCAGAAAATTCGATATGTCTGGAACACTTTGGAAACAAGCTTTCAGAAAATTGGGTAAAATACTTAAAAATATTATGTAAAGTTTATTTGTGATTTGCATATTGTCCTCTTCTTTGACCATTCTATTATTTACCCGCAATCCAGGGTTCTCGAAGAGGAATATTCTTGTTCAGATATTCATTCAAAGTTTGGTTCTGGTTTAACTAATGAAGAGCAAGAAATAAGGTATGTATTATAAACTCTTGCTTTCAGATTTGTATAAATTGCAAATCTACCACATTTTGGTAAATTCTGCGATTTGTAAAAAGCCCTGAAAAAGAGTCGAGACCTCTCGCGAATCAGACGAAAACTAACAAAAAGCTCAGCATTTTCGTTCAAAATGTGTGGGTCCACATTCACTCACACTCTCTATCTCTCATACATGTATTCTTATTCACTCTCTCTCTCACTGTCACGCTCTTTAAATGTTTCCCTACCTTCCCTGCCGACCATTTCCGTCACTTTCAATCCTCTTCCCCAATTGAGGATCAGGAAGGAGGTCACCACAGCAGCAATATATAGGTTATGCCCGTGGAGATGCGGACGATGAAAGAAGATTCAGAAGCGGTTGACAGAGAGAGAAGGGAAACATTAGAGAGCTTGAGCGTGAATGAGAGAGTGAGTTACAGAGTGAGAGTGAAAGTGGGTACCAGACAATCAAATTCTTGCCTGAAAACGAATGGGCCAAAAACAAACCGAAAAATGAGTCCAAATAGTTTTTGGCTCATTAGCACATGTCTGGTATATTGCAAAACGAAATGTAAAAATAAAACACAAATATTGTCAGTGGCTATAAGTGTGTAGTAGGCTAAACAACTAACAGAATAATATTTTATACATGTGCCAATGTATATTTTATAAAATTTAATTCAATAAATTCTGAATTATGCTAAGCTGTTGTTTTTTTATGTAAGCAAAATCTCTATGTAGATGCAAAGAGTATTTCTCAAAGTCTACAGGGATTTAAATGCTACCGGGATGAGCAGGCATTTTATTACACTTTTTGTCAGCTAGAACAAATTGTAGAAAAAACATTCATAAAATATGATTTAACAGTAATTACAAATGTGTGGCAATCACCATCTGTTGTGTGGTGCACAAATTTAAACTATATAGTTAAAAAAGAGGTCCCAAAATGTAATGCTTCAGTCAGCAAAGGCTAAAATTTCTGTAAACATTGCAATTTCAGTATAATATACTAGAGTATTACTCAAAACAAAAACATCAATTCTTTATGTGATATCTGTTTCTACAGCTCAAATTTATACTATATGTATATGTTACTTTATGGTTTGTCTTATCACCAACAAATGTTCTTCTGTAGAAAACAGGTTTGTGGATTAAATGCAATAGAGGTTGAAATTGTCCCAATTTGGAAGTTGCTTTTTAAAGAGGTAAGAGCTATACATTTGTTACACTTTTGTTACATTTGTTCACAGTGCAATAATAATACTTCTTGAGATGGCCTGTTTATTAAAATACAGTTCTGAAATTTTACAAAAGTGTACATAAATTCTAAAGTTATGTCTGGTTCTTAAAACCTTTTCACCCTCAGTCTAGCACTTATATTCTCCAGTTCATATAGACTTATAGAGGGAACACGAGATCATTAACTGTGACTATGGTCCCTTTTTTCTCATACAAAGATCTATAAAGTCTTTAAATATTTATATCCCTAATGCATAGCTGCGTGTAAAATCCCCAAAGTTTTTATCTATTGCTTTTAAATGTTAAGCAGCAATTTCACAATTTGAACTATTTGAGTGCCTTATATTTCTCATCCATACAGGTTTTGAACCCATTTTACATTTTTCAAGCTTTTGCTCTCAGTCTCTGGTTGGCTACTGGCTACATAGAGTATTCCATCGTACTTATTATTATCACCGTCCTATCTATGGCTGCTACTGTCTACAACCTAAGGATGGTATGTTAATCATTTTGTGTGTGTGCCATAAACGTGTTGACAAGTTAGCATGTACAAGGGGGTCTACACCAAGCTCAGGAGGTTAGAAGTAAAATATATACTCCCTATATAATCACTAATCTGGGTGAAATTTGCGCGAAACACGCAGGTAATTTGAAAGCAGGTTCAGCAACCCAGGTAGCATAGCTCAGGGAGGATCAGACACACCAGGTGGATCTGCAAAGCAGGTATCTGGATGCCCGGGCAGACGGGACGCAGGAGGAGACTAGAGGCCAGAGGAGTAACAGATATCCGGACTAGCCAGGGTCAACAACAGGATATACAGATCCAATGCTAAATAATCATGAAATAGTTAATCATATAGAATTTAGTAATTTGGTAGAATATAAGGTATTAGTGTAACTGGGTGTGCCTGTATCATCGAATAATAGTTAGTCTTGTGTAATGTTTAGCCTTTTTTTCTTTCAACCAGATGTTGCTTAAATTTGGTCAACACTGCATTGTACATCTTACTCTGAAGTTTTAATGCAAAATAAATATATAATGTATGTGTACCTACCTATAGCTACTTCTTTTTTTGTTTCTAACGTGAATATATAATGTAACTTATGCATGTAAATATAATTATGCTTTGGTTTTTTTTTCTTCTTAGCAATCTGTTAAATTGCACAACTTAGTCGAATCCCATAACAGCACGATGGTTACTATTCTTAGAAAAAATGGAGGTAAGTGAGCCGATCATTATAAGTCATCTAGGAATGCACTCTTAAATCAATTAGTACAGAGAGATGTTACATTTAAGAATTTTAAATAATAAGTACATTTTTATGATTGTGATTGAATTCCTGTTTATACAAAAAAGACAATGAAATTACTTACTGTGTGACGTAAGCATCTCATGCCACCTATGTATATGGAAGATGGAACTGATGTGGAAGCCCTTTAGATCATGATGAGGGAAACCAGGATAAGCAAAATGACAAAGCCTGTGAAAATTGTTCATGTCTATAGGGCATTTATTAAAATATCTTCTACAAAGCCTAGCTAGATGTTACCTATATACACGAGCACAGCATCATTTGAGCTGCTGCTAGTTTAACTTTCCTACTGTCTGTTCTGTGCCACCGGGCAGTCAGAGGACCTTTCTTACATAACGAGATTGAGGAGGCCACAGATGTCTTCTTCTGCAATTTATTTATGAAGAGCCCTTTGTTTTTAGTCTGGTATGAGGCTGTGCCTAGATGATCAGGCCATTATACATGTATAACGATGTACATGTTAAGAACTTATGCATACGTGTTTGAGATTTCATGCGAAAAATGAAATGTTTTATGTATATGTGTGTATATATATATATATATATAAAGACTTACTATTTTCCTTTGTTCATAAGTTACTGAAGAAGTGGAGTCTCGTTATTTGGTACCTGGTGACGTCATCGTATTAAGTGGAAAGAAGTTTTATTTGCCTTGTGACACCATATTAATTACAGGGGGATGTATAGTAAACGAAGGGATGTTGACAGGTACAGTATTATATTGCATGCTAGTTGATTCAATACTAAAGTTAACCTGTTTCACTTAAAGAATCATTTCAAATAATAGAGTCTCAAATAGGAATCTTTCATCTTAATGTAAGGCAACCTATGGGTCTGCATTTGTGTGCCTTTGTCCCTCATTTGGGAGTGGATTAAGGGATTTGTGGGCCTAGAGAGTTGTTTATTATATTTTAACTGTATAATAAAAAAACTAATGGAAATGTTTTTTTTCCCTCCAAGAATAGAAAAATGGGATTAATTATTAAAAATACTACAATAAACACATATTTGAAAGCAATTTGAAACTTCCTATAAAACATTTGAAACACGATTATTATTCTGAATATAATGGCAAAACAAAATATGTGTATATAATATATATTTCCAGAAACAAGGTTTGGCTATTTGGCATATTAAATATTTAATGTATCCGTGCCCTCATTTTCATTGAATATAGGAATCACTCTGGCTACTAACTAATCTTTTGTAGGGGAAAGTATTCCTGTGACAAAGACACCTTTGCCGAATATTGAAAACTTTGTTCCATGGAAAATATACAGCGGAGAAGATTACAAAAGGCATGTTCTGTTTTGTGGAACTGAAGTCATCCAGACAAGACCCCCTAACAATGGTCTGGTAAAAGCTGTTGTTTTAAGAACAGGTTGGTGATCAACCATAATGCACATACCTCCTAAAAAATTGTCACTGTATGTGTGAGTGTGTACTGTGCGTGTGTGTGTGTATGTGTGTATATATATAAATTATTATATTATATATATATATATATATAGTGTGTGTGTAAATTATACTTTTTTAGAACATATTGTCATTTCCTGTTACATTTTAGTGTATGGCAACTGGATATAGGCATATGGATCAATAAAGGATGGATTAAAAAGAAGATAATGTGGATTCAAAAGATGTAGAATCCCATAAGCTTTGTGGACCTGCATCTGAATGTTTCTACATTTTTTTTTCTATAGTATGGCCTTCTACTGCATTTTTGTATCACACCTTTATGATTATATTTATTGGTTTATCAAAAATACTGTGAAGAAGTAATCACCACCCAAAAAAACTCTATGAATAACAATAGCAAGAGAGACATTTTCATTCTATATGCCTTAACAACATTACTAACGTTTCTTTGATGCCTTTGGTTTTCTGTTTTTATTATTTATTTTACTGTTTAATGTAATACTATATATTATTAACGTATTATAATTATAGTATCACTATAAACGTTCAACCTTTTAACCTGTCCAGCCTATACGTAGTGTGCTACAAGCAATTTGTTCCATGATCTTCTGAGAGATTAAGGTAGCTATTAATGCATGATCACGGGCACTCATGGCTTCACACGGCACTATGTCACCACACTGTGCTTAGGCACTATCTTGACATAGAGTGTGCTAATTGGTTGCATATTTTTTTGCAAGCCCTATTATGTAATACATTATAAATTGTGAATTATATTTTTGAAAAAGCAGAAAAATATTGTAAAACAGGATTTGCCCCAAATGTTTGTGATACCTTTTTTAGTTGACCAATAATTCATAAAGTAAGATGCAGAGTTACAGTAGTTTTCAAGGTCACAGAGGTCATTTCTTTAAATATATAGTCGACTACATATGAAAAACAGACCTCAGTCTGAACGCTGGTCACTAAAAGGTATTACAAAATCTGTAGACTATATTTTTAATGAGCATTTATTTCAGAGGACAAAAAGTTTCACCTTTTCTCATTACAAAATAGGTAGCGAACGCCACATTACTAAACCCAAAACATCTGCAAGCTGCATAAAACCACTAAAAAAAAAAGCATAGTTACTTTTATACAGGGCTTACTTACCAGCTATCAGAATTTTCTATTTTAGTTTTCTCAGTGCCTGAAATATCTCAAAATGTTATTGGCCTACAAACATTGGTAAATTGTTTTACTTGATTTCCACTACATTTTTTTTTCTACTTTTTCATAGGATTCAACACAGCCAAGGGCGATCTTGTTCGCTCTATTCTGTACCCAAAACCAGTTAACTTTAAACTACAAAGAGATGTCTTGAGATTCCTAATGGGACTGATGGCAATCTCTGTGGTTGGAGTTATTTACACAGTTATTGTCTACGTTAAAAATGCAGTGAGTATTCAGATCACAAACACACACATTTAATCGCAAGTAAATATATATATATATTTATTTTTTTAAAACAAACATTTGTGTACCTGACGTTAGATGGCTTCAGTGACGGCTGTATGAACCTTCAGAGAAAATTAAACTGGAATTTGCATCATCCCACTGTAAATTATCATCAAATCAGTGAAACCTCCTACTTAAGAAACTTAACGATGAGATGCCATAAAATTACCAAAGGTGGTGGTGTGTCCCCTCAAGCTAAGTCCAGCTATTTGACTCAAATAAAAAAACTCTAATTTATTCAGACACAGCAAGTATTATTATTATTATTTTTTCTAAATGGCAGGTAGCCAGGTGATCATCACCATACAGCACCCATAACCTTTACTGGGTAGATAAATAGAAGACTGACTTAATGCAGATGGGCCTATTTTAAGCTGTTGTAATCAGACATCAAAGGCCGAGCCATGGGTAGGGTCCCTATGCTGTTCTAGTTGCTATGATCATTTTTTTGTTTAACTCCTCAGGCTTCTGCAAAAGACACAGTCTTGTGGTCACTCATTGTTATAACAGTTAGCGTCCCTGCGGCTCTGCCAGCTGCGGTCACGGTCTGTATTTTGTATTCTCAAATGAGGCTCCAGAAGAATGGGATATTCTGCTTGAGTGCACAGAGGATTAATATGTGTGGACAACTAAACATTGTTTGTTTTGACAAAGTAAGTTTTGTATAGGCTAAGTATACAATTTTACAGTGAAATACTGTAAAAAGTTCAATAAGCACTTGTGGAGATGCGTTGTTAGAGTTAAAGGATCTTTTCGTAATAGTTCAAAATTTTGAAGATTGGAAAATACAATAAACGTAAGAAGTAAAACTTAAAATGTATAACAATGTTTGATTTTTACCTAGACAGGTACCTTAACCGAAGATGGAATGGAATTATGGGGAATTGTTCCGTCCAATGGAAAATGGTAAAACAGTGCTAATAATATTTATTATCAAATTGAACCATTCATATATATATGTTTAAGTCACATGAGAAGAACATAAGAGATTATTTAAAATTTTGGTGCAAAGATATGAAAAGTGATTTCATACATAGGGAATTCGGAGCTGATTACTGGGTCTCTAGGTCAATGTGATATATTTGGGCAAGATCCCTCTCGCTCCCTTTTATGTTTATTGGGGCTAGTCCTTCCCACTGTGTGTGCCTAGTTCCAACTTGGCCTCCTCCATCTCTCCTATAAGAAGTTATGCAGAATTTCTTATCACCATTAAATACTGAGGGAATGTTTTATCATTGACAGAGGCTCCTGATTTACCCTAGGGGTCCATGACAGCTGTTCCTTGGACCCCTCAATAGTCACCATAGTCTCTTCTTACAGACTTCCTATAGTGAATCCTACTTTGAGTCCTAAACACTCCTTTATGTTTAAAGATGGCCCTCCATAGACTTAATCCCATGGTGTCAGGTTTATTCCCGAAACAGCTGGCACTAACATTGGCTCTACAACGATCTTTAAAATACAAAATTTATTGTTACTAGAAATAATTCACAGGTTAAAATGCTTTCATACATTTGCTGTAACAGAAAATGGTTACAAAACATGCAGTATACAGTATCAAGGAAGATTTAAGCAAAGGGTCATTTGTTCTTTATTCTGCATTAATTGAATATTTTTGCACACAGTTTTCAGGATGTGCATATCTTCACTCCAAGAACTAGTTTGCCATGGGGACCACTTCTAGGAGCAATGGTCAGCTGCCATTCACTAATGATCTTAGATGGCGCAGTCTGCGGCGACCCACTAGATCTGAAGATGTTTGAAGGAACAAACTGGGTAACATTTTAGTTTGTGTTAGGAGACAAAGTGACTAATAACCTGCTTTATGGAATAATGTAACCCTATTCCTGTTTTTTACTAGAAAATTCAAGACAACGAGGAACAAGATGTGTCCACTCAAAATGTGATTGTAAAACCAGGACCAAAAGCAGAGCCAGTAGGTTCTTACAATAACAAATGGTTCTTATAAATTGTAAATGTGGTATGATTTACACCTTTTGACTTCTGCTCCATTATAAGTGATAGCAATCTCTAACTCATTGTTCTTACAAATAGCCAGAGCTTAATTTTTACAGTGGTTATATTCATAGGTGCGTGGATATGCTCACAGATATATTAACTACACCCGGTCTCAATATTGTTTCTACCCAGTCATACAGTTTCAGAAATATTGAACCTAGTTTTGATCAAACAATAACTATGGGCATCTATACTGTACAACCATATTAAGCGGCAGATATACTGCTTATGGAGAACAATGGCTTAAACGTAAACCTATTTTATGTTGTTGAATATTGAATATTTACTCCTGGTTAAATGGACATATTCATCTGCAATGTTTTTTTTTAGCCACTTGGTGTTAAATCCCCTCTACTTACCAAGGCAAGATGATGTATGCCATGATTGGGCAAGGAGTTCCAATAGCACTTTTTAAAACAAAAATTGGGATTGAAATAAGTTTACTGGGAGAAAAACAAACTAATTACACAGTTGTTAAACACCCACAACAATACCTTTTGGTCCAACACTTCACTTGATAGGACCTAATCCTGTCTGTGGTGACCTAGAATTATACTACATTAACCCTATACTAATTACAATAACCATACACTGCTTCGTGACATTTAAAATTAAAAGTGTGCAAATTAATATGCTGAAAGTAAAAAAAACAACAAAAAAACCAACTTAGTTTACAGTAAACCAAGCAATTTTATTGTTTATGCTTATTATTTTATTGACCAAAATTGCTGGTGTAATCACCAATGAAATTATTTTTTAAAGCAGGCTCATATGAAAGCTTTCAGACACTGTTATGGTTTTGCATTTTATTTAGGTCCCAGTAGAAGGTGTAGTTCTCCTGCATCAATTCCCATTTTCATCTAGCCTTCAGCGAATGTCTGTCATTGCTCAAGTTATTGGAGAAGATAAGCTCTTGGTGTTTTTAAAGGGAGCTCCAGAAATGGTGGTGAAGTTTTGCAAGCAAGAGACAGGTAATATTACGAATAGACTCATTGTCAAAACACAGTTTGTCCACAGCTGGAGTAAAGTCCTATTTAAAAGCTTGGCAATTTTGGTTAAAACATATTGAAACCAAGAACATACAACTGGGAGCTGACATATCAGTGGTCCAAGAGGCTGCAAATTACTTTTTCCTCTTTTTATGTTTGTCTTTTCATGATGTTACTTTTTTCTAAATCAGTGCTGTCTATCTGTTCCGTTTCCTGTTTAGAAAAAAATATCAATAACATTTCAATATGCCTAATCATTATTTAGGGTCAAACTTACCCTTGGGGTAGATTTGAAGCATCAAGATTTGAAATTCTAGCCAATAGTCTGATCTGTGGCTGAATACAAAGAAAATAAATCCAACAACTTTCTAACTACACCTTTTTTTATGTAGCCTGTGACCATATGTTGAACGATAAAAAGTGATGGCCTAAATCATCCAGATAAGAGAATCCCAGGGATGCAACTTGTCCATTTTGTCAGATATTGCCTATAGTTGCCACCTTTCATTTCAAGGGTATTATCAGGGACCTGCGTCCATACAGACGACTAATGACCCAGAGTGCCCAAAGTTGGAATTTAGGAGTCATTGTGCAGTAGCAGAGTTGGACAGGGCCTGTTGCAGGGCAACCACACTCCCCTGAGTGTTGAGCACCTAGGGTTGTGCGGCCACATACCAGGGCCCTGACATAGCAGAGGATGTTGTCCAGAACAAAACAAAGTGATATCCTGCAGGCACCCTGGAACAGGCATGAGACATAGCTCTATAGAGAAATGAGAAGGATGCTGCAGGCTGGGAGTTGGGAAGCTAAACAGAGTAATAGCAAAAACAGAAGCAAGCAAGGGGGACAGAACAAGCAAGAGGGAGACTGAGCAAGAAACATAGCCATACAAGACACAACAAAGAACAGGGAACAAGGCAAGGAACACAAGGGACAGACTGAGGAGTCGAGATCCTCAGACACTTCTTCTTTAAGCAAGGATAGGACATGGGGAGAGGAGAGAGATCCTCGGAAGATTCCAGGAAACAGAAGCTGAAGCTAAGAGCAGGACTGGAATCAAAGAATCAGAAGTACAGCACAGGGGAACTGTAGCAGGCAGGGGAAACAAGAGATAAGATCTTGCTCTTGTTGGTAGATTTTGCTTTAGAAGTTTCGGCTCAAGGATAGATAATTTTACCTACTTATGTGTCTAGGTCATGAGTTATATATGATGTTGGGTTTTGTAGATTCTTTTTTGTGCATTGCTATTTCACAAAATAGCAACTTTTAAACTCCTAAGACATGTATTTATTGATTAAATATTGATTTGCTTTTTTCACAGTCCCTTCCAACTTCCCAACAGAACTTGAACACTATACATCACAAGGGTTTAGAGTAATTGCATTGGCATATAAGACATTAGACAATGTCACTTACCTAGACACCAAGAGTTTGGAAAGGTGAGTGATGATAAACAATTAATCTACTGAAAATAGTGCCTATGGCAAGCACTGAAATTGAGCCCCTGTCCAAATATCTAAAACCCATTTATTAGCCCTTGTTGCCCATATATATATATATTAGACCCTGCTGCCGATAGCAGGTATCGATCAACACATTAACACACAAACCTAGCTTTGCATGTATAGATCAATTGAAATTCACTTGTGATCTCAGCACTGATGGTTTATATCAAATAAACAGAATCAGACATACAAATCCTGTAGTTGCAGGTATACAATAATAATAATATATGAAATGTAGTATTGCAGGTTTAGAACAAATAAATACATGGAACCCCTCTCCCTCCCTTATCACTTTCGAACCCCTCTCCCTCCCTCTGCTCACTATCTACCCTCTCCCCCTTTGTAGTTCTCTCACCTGTAGGTCCAGCGACGGGAGCACAAGGCTTCTGTCTTCCTTCTCTGCTGCGGTGCCCGCTGCTTCACTGCTGAGAGCCGAAATATGACGTCATATTCCGGCGTTCAGCATGAAGTGCCGGCTGCGCAACGGGGGTAGAGGCCTCGTGGAGGAGAATGAGGGGCGCGGAGCGGTTGCTAGGCGCCCCTCTCTCTCCTCCGCATCACAAAAAAAAAGAAAAAAAGACGACGTTTATAAGCCGCTCACTGGCGCCCCCTTTCGTATGGCGCCTATGGCACGAACCATAGGTGCCATGCCTTAGATACACCTCTGAATATAAAGGCAATACTCTTATGGAACCATCTTCATTTGTATAATTTTTTTCTCCTCCTCATCTTCTCAGGGAAGAAGTAGAATCTGATCTTTTATTTCTTGGGCTGCTTATTATGGAAAACAAACTTAAACCTGAGACAAAATCAGTTCTGCACGAGCTAAATGCTGCTAATATAAGGACTGTGATGATCACAGGTAGGTTATTTGGTAGCATAAAAGTGCACTTTAAGTTGAATATAAATATAGCCAAGTAACTGGAAACAGAGAAAATCTTAATACTTGTCTTTGGAAAATCTACTTAATAAATAGCTCAATTTCCTTGAGCTCACCTTTTCCCTTAAAGCTGCCAAGACATTTCAGCTTCCATCCAAGGGTTTGAGTAAAATAGTCAAAGAGAATGTCATGTCGGTTAGCTTTGACGAAAGCCTGGAGTTAGAGCACAAATATAAATGGATAATATGCAGCTGCCTGAAAACATATTTTCCAAACTTTTTATAGAAAACAGCACAGTGTATTTGAACACAGGTTTTTAATCTGATACAAGTAATAAAAAGTGCGATGTAATGTCACATGTGATAATCGTAAACTTTTTTTAAAAATAGGTTTGTTTTTTAATCTGTTTGAGGCATTCTTGTTTTTTCTTCAAAGGTGACAACCTTCAAACAGCTTGTACTGTAGGTAAAACATCTGGGATGTTTCCTCGTAGTAGCAAGTTGATTCTAGTAGATGCAAATGCTCCTGAAGGAGACTCACCTGCATCAATAAAGTGGCAAACGATAGAAGAATATATTGAAAATGGATCTAAGGCACAGGTATGTCCCTTAACAATGAATAGTTTATTAAATAAAGCTAGTCCCTAGTTTTTGTTTTTTTCCGTGACTTGTGATACATTTTTATTAAAATAGTTTATATGATGTATTGCTGAAACAATTTTCAGTTTCAGGTGTAGAATATTGATGTAAAAACAACTAGTTTTATTTAGTGCCATCACATTATCAGCATTGTAAATGGGTAAATAGGACAAGTGGTGAAGCACATAATGTTTTAGACTTACAGAAACAAAAGTTGAGTTGAGAAGGACCTTGCTCAAATGAGTATTTAAAGAACTTACAGTATTTTATTAAGAATACTTTAAAGCATAGGGCAAAACTCTCTAGAAAACATTTCTAGTTTTTACACTTACTATAAATTACTTTATATTTGCTCCAATGTTCTATTTATCTTCTAGGATTTAAATATTGACATAAATGGCAGCAGTTACCACAAACCCAAAGACTTTCATTTTGCAATGAGTGGGAAAACATACCAGGTTGTTGTGGACCATTTCCCTGAATTATTGCCAAAAGTGAGTACAGATAAGTTAAGCATGCTTGATAATACTACATAATTTAATTTCATGCTCATTAGAGTTGTTTATACAAATTTAAAAAAAATAAAGTGACTTGAAAACTGGTCTTAGCACTATAGCCAGGCCTGGACCGACCATCTGGAAAACCAGACAACTATCTGGTATGCGGTCGACCGACTGAACTGCCCGCTTACCTACTGCCACCCCAGAGGCAGTTCAGCTCCTTCAGCTTTGTGGTATTTGTGCATTCGCTGACTGGATTTGTGTGGCTGTATGCTGCAGGATTAGCATATCCGGCCCTGACTATAACAATTAATATCTATGTATGTTAAACTTATCTTTTCCATTGCAATTTATTAGAAGGCACTTGCACTTCAGTGCTAATACACTTTATCTCAGATAATGTATCCAACCCAATATATGTTTTATCTCATTTTTTCCATTGCAATTCATTACATTTATGAAAAGACACTTCCTGGTAGACACTTCAATATTTCCATGGCAGTACATGCTAGTGCAGGCCACAAAGATTGGCTACTACTCAGCAGCTCATTGTTTCTATTTAGTAAACAGCTGTCCTGCATTTTAGCCATTACCACATCATCTGCTTTTAGATTTCCCTATAATGACTGATACCAAGTGTCTGATATCACTAAAGCCACCCGTAGGGAGTGTGGAGTCCAGGATTCATATTATTTAATACATATGGTATTCGTAGCTTGCATGCTTGTGGCTTTCCTTCTCATATCAAAGTGCTGCTATTTGTATCATGTACAGGAGTGAAATATGCTCCCCTACAGTTTCCTGGCCGTAGTAGCTCTAAACCCCACCCACACCATAGACTAACACCCACACACTCACTCTAACATTTACACATATGCATTCATTCTCTCTCATTCTTTCCATCTCCCCCCTCTCTTTCTGTCTCCCAGGAAAGACTAACCATAGCCTCACCCTGACAAACTAATACCATGCACTGACACACACACATACATACTTAGTCAAACATCATACACTAACAAGTACATTGTAACACCATATGCTGGCACACACACTCACAACATACTCTCATACACATACTCTATCACCATGCAGTAACACACATACACATGCTAACAGTATACACTAATACGTCCCATTTAACACCATATGCTCACAAATATGCTTATACACACTTACACCATACTCTTACACACACTCCCTCTCACAACTTTCCCTCTGCCCCAGATCTCTCCCTCTCAGACCTTATTTTCCCTCAACACCCCCCTCTCACAACCCTAATTCTCCTTATCCCACAGCCCTCATTCTCAGTGTCTCTTCATCCCTAACAGCTTTCCATCCGTCCTCCATATGCGGAGTGCTGTCTAAAGTGGAGCTTGCACTGTGTCACTGTGACATGCTTCTACTCTAGAGTCACAAATTACATGGCCCTGGTTATCAAGGCACCTGGGAGAAGGACATCCAGGAGCATAGGCCCTCCTGGGTGTGAGGTGATTGTTTTGCCCTGTACAAAGGATGGCACTGAATATAACAATATATAGGTACAAGTACTGCAGACTAATCTTCTGTTTGCCTTCAGCAGCGACATAGTTGTACACACACAGATGCTAAAAAGGTTTTTGTGAATGTCATCTGGTAGATAATGACTACCAGCTAGCGAATGCACTTGATAAGTTTTATATTTGCATAACCTGCCACACTTTAGCATTTACAGATGAAAAATTTGTATTGTAGAAAAACTCCCATCACATTCTTATATTTTTGCAGATTCTTCTCAATGGAACCATTTTTGCCAGAATGAGTCCTGGTCAAAAATCGAATTTAATTGAAGAATTCCAAAAAATAGAGTAAGTTAAAACAATGCAGCAACGAATAGTAAGTGTTTTGTGGTTATTGTGGCTATTGGTGATGTACCAAAGTGCAAAGTGAAACAAAGGAACTCCGTCATGACAACTGATATTCCTATATTAGTAATCTAATGGAACTAGTCATTGTCAAAAAACTTGCAAATATACAGTATGTAAGCTTAGCTTGCCCTATTTCCAGGACTCAATCCTATATCTGTGATTGTTTAATAAGCTTAGTTAAATAGGAACATACAATTTGATGGCAGTTAAGAACCATTCAGCCCATTGAGTCTCTCCATTTTTGTGATGTAAAGACTCGGACCTTAATAAGTATGAATCTTAGATTCAGGATAACTTTATGTCTATCCTAAATTCTAAATCCCATCGCTGTATTAGCCTCTACCACTTCTGATGGGAATCTGTTGGGCTATTTATACATGTTCAATGTGCTCTGTGTAGTTTTTGTCCAATGCAGCCCTGTAGTAATACACAGAAAATCCATATCAGAAGCACATAAATGATCCAGTCATGTGTTAAATACTGATATAGAATGAAATAATGTGCTATATCACGTGTACGTGAGTAAAAATAAAAATAGTAAAAAAGAGGAAAAATTAATAATAATAATATACTTCCCAGATGACCGCAGCAACCCAAGAGAGCACTCTTCCTTAGGGTGCGAATATGAAGATATACAGATGATTGGGGCGCAGGTACATATAGGGAAGAAAAACAAATATATATAGTGTAAATCGTATAGACACTGGGAATGTATGGAAATATGAATGCACTCACAAACGACAGAATGCTTCAGGCCTCTCGAATGTTGTAAAAATAAAATCTTTAATTGATCTTCATATAAGATCTAGAAAATAAAACTGAACATAGTGCAGTATCTCAAAGTAAACAAAAGTACTTCTTTAAATTGCACTCACAGTTCATCCATGCACAGAGTGCATTTGAAACGAATGGAGCCCACCAGGGGGGGGGAAGAAACGTCCCAGAGAGTCCTGTGTGGTTTAATCTTCGTAAAATAAAAATAATAAATAGTAAATCCGCTGTGGACCACACGGAACCCCCCCACAGCGGATTTACTATTTATTATTGTGCATTCATATTTCCATACATTCCCAGTGTCTATACGATTTACACTATATATATTTGTTTTTCTTCCCTATATGTACCTGCGCCCCAATCATCTGTATGTGTTAAATACTGTCTGAAGTTCCATTACCCTGGTGGCTACGTGTGGAATAAAAAGTAAAATGAAAAAGTACAAAAGAATATGTAGAAGACCAAGAGCAGCATATTAGAGCATCAAACAATGCCATTCAAAGTATGATTATTCGTAACCCTGCATTAAGCCTTTTGTGGAATAACTATAGGCATTATATAGGCATTATTAATATTAAATCTAATCTAATCATCTGGTATTTCTTATAGTTACTATGCTGGTATGTGTGGAGATGGTGCAAATGACTGTGGGGTAAGTACCTTCTAATATGTATATACAAATCATGTTTAGAAAGTAAGCTGCTGTTCTACTCAGATGCAAGTATTTATATACCGGTATATGTAGAGTACTATATGGTATTTAAGGTTTCAATATGTTTTTAATCCCTGTTTATGTACATTGTTCCATTGTCCGGCATAGATACTACTAAGACTAGTCTTAAATGGGATCTTTGTGTTATCTTTATTACTAGTATCAAATAATAACATTGCGAATTTGCTGTGTGTAAGTGTTCTTATAGTATGGCTCCCGGGGAAAAAGCTGTTTGTTTCTTTTGTTGGAATAGAGTATTCCTAGAATAAGGTTTAGATCTACACATGGTTTCAAGAACTCTGAGTGTCCCTTATTTCAACTACAATATGTAGCTCATTTTAGTAGAAATTGTCAACAGCATTAATAACAATGCAGACCTAAATACTACATACAAGACTCCAAATCACAAATTACATACAATATTTTGAACCTCTACTTTGGTTTTTAACTATTTAACCTTTTAACACTGTGACTCTGTTTTACAGGCTTTGAAAGTGGCCCATGCTGGTATCTCTTTGTCAGAGTTAGAAGCATCAGTGGCATCTCCCTTTACATCGAAAACTCCCAATATTGAATGTGTTCCAAAGCTAATAAAGTGAGTGAATCAAAGTAGAAATAAGTGAACATGCACGCACCTTCCTATCTTTCTAGTCCTTTGCCCCATTCCATACCTAACATCTTCATTCCTAAATGGCTTTAGTTAAATCTTCACAACTTTCAACCCTTCTTTGTCACTTCAACCTTCTCACACTCCTTTTCCATTCTTATTATCCAGTCTTCTTTCCTCACCTTATGACTCTTCTTACCCTGCTTCGGTGTCTCTCTCCAGTTTCTTTAACCAACTTTTTGTATCAGAGCTACTCCACTCCTTTGTCCTTGTCGGAGACTCACCTTGTGCTTCAGTTGTCGCCTTGCCCTATGGAACTCTAGTACCCCTAGTACCCAAACTTCCCTATCAATAATTTCAGCATTAATTACTTAATAGCCTTTGTCCATGAGTAAAGAATATAGTAGTATGTCATCATTAAAATATCATACAATCATTTAATTGCATTTAATGTGCATTTGTGTTATTCAACTATATTCTTTTTTTCAACTAGGGAAGGAAGAAACTGCCTCGTTACATCTTTTTGTATGTTTAAGTACATAGCGATGTACGCCATGATTGAGCTTATATGTTTGATGCTTCTCTTTTGGGTATGCTTCCTTTTTCATACTGTTTTCAAAGTATATCAATACAAATAGCGGACACCGTTCTGAAATGAGTCAATTGCTTTTTGAAGGGCATTATCTGTACCTATAAAACATGTACTTATTGCTAATTGTATTACTATTTATTTCAAACTTGTTTTAAATATACCAAAAAAATCAGCTACATAGGAAGAAAACGTCAAAGGCATCCAACCATGCAAAGGTTATAAATATGCATTTAAAGATAACATACAACTGTTATTCCAATTTAAAACCTTTTAATGCAAGTGACAATGCTTTTTATGCTCTGCTGATTTATACAGGATTCCCTTAGATGACAGATCAATTTTATAATTTAAAAAACCCCTAAGTTATCTATAAAAAGTGTGGAACTATCCTTTTCTATTTATTTATTAATGCAACCAGGGCCCTAAAACAAAAAAAAGAAAATTCACTTGCGTCCCCAGAAGGCCCCGAGCCCAATTTAAAAGTGATTAAGTGGACAATGCGGCATTACAAAATAAGCTATGTGTAAACACTTACTGATTGAATGGACTTATTGTTTGTCATCTGACATTCAAATCAGTGTTAGTCTGACCTCTGTTTAATAGGCATAACGGATGCATGCAGAGCCTATGGTACAATTAATTAATGTGTGGGAGCTATGAGCATTATTGAAAGATGTGGAAGATGAGCGTGTCTCTTACCTGCTGCAGGTAGAGTAGTTGTGTCCACAGCCCAAGGAACTCTCATCATGTATTTTAATCTATGCTTCCTTCTCCTCCTCATATTCGCTCTAGCCATACAACCTCCTGAATAACACTTATTAATAGCACAGGATGTTGTCTACAATGGCAGCTTCTCCAAATGTAAGAACCTAAGTTCCCTCAGCCTGTCATGCTCAGCTAGATGCTCATCTCCATCCTCCTCCTCAACATGCCATTGTGGCATGGGTTGAGATATTGCTGGTATGTGGACCCTCGCTTTGTCCCACTGGCATTTCTACCTTGTGGTGTCAGGTGCCAAAGTTAAGTACTTCCTCAGTATGCCTGATTGGACAGACAACAGCGTGGGGCCTGATATCACACGTTTTTCATGTACCCCTGATGAGGCCAAGAGCCTTCAGCAAAATTCACTTTTTTTTCATCTATTAGAAGCTGCCGATGAAATTAAGTATGTAGATTAGTGATGGGATTAATCTGAAATATAGTATATTTTAGATGCATTTATCTTCTTGAGATACTGTTGTGCATCTTTGACCCCATGCAGTATCTTGCCTAAATTACAACGGCATGTCTTATTGTAGTAGTATTTATAGCACTCTATAGCTTCATCATATTCCGCAGTTTACAATCTAGTGTACAACCCATGTGCATCTGTTTTGCACATGTTTAAAAAAAAAAATAAATTAATAATGTGAGTAGTGATTGGCTGAAATGGCATTTGCCATGAAAACAGTATACATATTATATAGCCAAATAGCGGTTGTTTCGCTTTGACTTGGAAGTGCCTTTGCACAGATGATTTTAAATGATTTTAAACAGTTTTAATGTTGTTCACTTTGAATCACTGTGACACAGGATGCTGAGAAGTCTCATGTATTCATGAGCCTTTTGTAATGTTTAACAGCTTTTCATTGAATCAAGCTCCAGATTGACAGAGTAATCCAAAATGAAAAGTTTATTCAGTTTATTGGAATGATTGTGACTCTTGGCATATTTTATTGAATGCTAATTTTTGACATTTACCTTGGATCAGATTTCCTGTTTCTTTCCTTTTTGTATAATTTTCCAGTAACCTGTACAAAAACCTATCATATTATGTGGGGGCTGCCCTGGGTAGGACACCAGCTGCCACTTATGTCCACACTGCCTTCCTCTGCTCAGCACTCAGATATGACCTCATATCTCTATTCGACGTAGAGTGGAAAATGCCACTGGGTGGTGTGTGCTAGAGAAAAGTTTCCTTTTCTGCAATTTAGTACTTTTTACTGCCTCTTATCTTAAAAATTGCTATCTTGTATATTTTCTCCCCTTCAGGAACAAACCATTTTAGGAAGCCGTCATTACTTGATGCAAGATGTGGCCATCACTATAACAGTGTCTCTAACAAGTGAGTGTCTCACTATCCATTACTCATACTAGAATGATATAAATAACTTGTTCATGCTTTGCGCTTGTTAGTGAAAATAACATTCCCTTCTCTGAAAAATAATCTCTGCGAGGCTTGGAAACTGTTTTACACATATGTACAGTATAATGAAAAGTTCTGGTAGAAACTGGGTAATCTGGTGTAGTTATCATAGCGACCAGTGGAATGTCTTTTCTTAACACATTTACCTCTTTATAGCTAATCGGGGATAACACCCGTGTCAGGCAGCAGTCAAAATTCAGGTGCCCAAGCTGGACTTCACCCAATCTAAACATGACAAGACACAAAAAACACCTTGATAAAGATCCCATAGTAGGATCGAAACATTGCCCCTGTTGGTGAACTAAATACCATCTTCACATAGTGGTCAGCTTCTTTTTTGGTGTCTTTATATCTAATCCATGTTTTTTTTTATATTTATGCAGAATAAATATAAATGCAGTTTGCATAAGTTAAGCGTAAGCAGGGTGCTGTCATTTTTGTATTATATTTTATATTGATTACTGGTGCTGATATAATGGAATTTTTACTGTTTTTTCTGTACAAAATTAAGAGCTACATCACGTAAAAAATTTATGTTAGCAGAGGAGGCCCAGTGGTGGACCATGCAGAAAGTAATGCATGATTGACCTACACTTGAAATATCTACCAGTGACACCCTACACAAGACCAGTGGCTTTAGGCAACCAACTAAATAACATAATTGTATGTCATGATAACGTTTTGTTACAAAATTTCATGGAAATCTTTGTATTTTATTTTCTATTTTGCAGTGAGTTTAACTGGTCCGGCTCCTGTACTGGCTCCATACCAACCTGCTGGACAGCTTATTTCACCTCCTCTGTTACTGTCTATGGTCTTAAATGTCATATTCAGTCTCATAGTACAAACTACCGGTTTCACATTGGTTCAGCAACAGCCGTGGTACAATGAATCAGATATTTTTAGGTAATATTAAGCATGTATAATTTTAAAGTAACTGACCATGAGTATAAAAGCAATGTAGCAAGTAGGAGAGAAATGATCGCACAAAATTAATCTTGTTCTTTTGTCCTTACTCGTTGTTTCCAATGAAGCAGTAGTTCTGAGACAAAGTATATCTTCACTAAGAAAAAAGGAAATAATGACTAGAGGATTATCCACCATCTGTTGTCATCTGTTTTTTGCAATTATAGTACGATAGGAACAATTATCTAAAGAATATCCCCCATCAGCAGTGTTTTAATAAGTAATATAATAAAAATGAAGCAACTATTTGGAATATTCCCTTAAAAGAAGACTACAGCCACTTAAATAAATATTACAGCTAAGTAATCCATTTTGCCACCCGGGAACTAAGCTTGGAGGAGATGTTCCGAACACATCTTCTGCTTGCTAAAGCGCATGTAGACTATACAGGGCTGGCTTGTGTGTGAGTTCCAAAAACTAATATGCATTTTTGTTATTGGGGCTCCATGGGACACTGGTAAAAATACAAGGGTCAACAGATCAGAATGACAGACGGTCTACTTCTGTTCAGCAAAAAGATAAAGTATTTAAACAAGGGGCAAATTAAATGAATATATTAATTTAAATGAAAATACATAGTCCAATCTATTAACATTATAGTTGTTTTTATTTATTTTTTAGTGCTTGTCTCCCACCAAACCACACTGCATTTACTAATACAGAAGAAAAAGAACCCCTAGCAAATCAAAATTTTTTAAGCACCACAATGTGGTTCATAAGTGGGATGAATCTCATCATTGTGGAATTTGTGTTCTCCAAGGGAAAACCTTTCAGACAACCATTGTATGCAAACTGTAAGTATACATCCAGAAACATTTGTGTGGTCTATCCACCATTATAACAAAGAATAATTTTATTATTAAAAAAACTATTTGAATATTAATTTACAAAAAAAAATGTTTTTATTTATTTATATTGCTAAACAGCAATATTTTAAATGCTACCTAAACATCTTTTGATGAGCTATGCAAATGGCATATAGTGAATCCTTCATACACTAAAGCTCTTCTTGACTAATACATATTGAACAAGGTAATATTGTGAACCAGTGTGTGGCAGGTTGAAAGCCTAGTTCCTTAAAGGGCAGATTGCTAAGAGTTGCTGCTATATGATGTCACTATGACCTCTGTTTTCTTGGTATACTGTTAAGAACATACCTACCAGTGGTCTGAAATCATGAGGGATTGTTCTGATTTACAACCTGTTGTAAACTATCATCTTGGTTTTTTTTCTGTATTGTTTTGTATTTCTGGTACATCAGGAAAAATGAAGATTATTACCTGTATGTGTTTGTAGAAGGTTTGAAAAGAGCAGAACTTTTTAGAAAAGGTCCTATTTTTACATTCTGTTATACATGAAGTCATCATATGTGATATTCACTGTTACAGCCCTTACCCCATGTTTACTAATTACAGCCTAGATGCAACTAGAAAGAAATCGTTTGTACAGCACCTAATTTTTATTATGTTTTTTTGTGTGATAGATGTGTTTTCCTTCATGATTGCTGCGCAGTTGGCGGCCTATATATTTGTTTACTTTGCTGATATTGAAAGTGTATACCAGGCCATGGAGGTAAGTACCAAAAAAGTCAGCTTTCAGCTTCCATCCTTGTAATTTTATTTCTGGATTCTAAAATCTTTCCTTGAAAGATGACTGTGTATAAGTGAAAGTAATTCTTTAATTGCATGTCGCCTTCATTTACATCAGGAAGAACGGGCAGACTAGAAGGGCCAAAGTGTTCTTATCAGTGTAAATTTGCTGTCCCCTCAAAATAACTCAACACACAGCCATTAATGTCTAAACCTTGGCAACAAAAGTGAGTACACCCCTAAGTGGAAATGTCCAAATTGGCCCCAATTAGCCATTTCCCCTCCCTGGTGTCATGTGACTCGTTAGTGTTACAAGGTCTCAGGTGTGAATGGGGAGCAGGTGTGTTAAATTTGCTCTCATACTCTCTAATATTAGTCAGTGGAAGATCAACATGGCACCTCATGGCAAAGAACTCTTGTTGCTATACATGAAGATGGCCTAGACCAGGGGTGTCCAACCTGTGGCCCTCCAGCTACTGCAGGACTGCATCTCCCATAATGCTCTTTCAGCTAAGGGGCTGGCTGAGGAGTATGGGAGATGTAGTCCTGCAGCAGCTGGAGGGCCGCAGGTTGGACACCCCTGGCCTAGACTATAAGAAGATTGCCAGGACTCTGAGCAGCAGCACGGTCGGCAAGACCATACAGCGGTTTCACAGGACAGGTTCCACTCAGAACAGGGCTTGCCATGGTCGACCAAAGAAGTTGAGTGCACATGCTCAGCGTCATATCCAGAGATTGTCTTTGGGAAATAGATGTACGAGTGCTGCCAGCATTGCTGCAGATGTTGAAGGGGTGGGGGGGGTCAGCCTGTCAGTGCTCAGACCATACCTCAAATCGGTCTACATGGCTGGCATCCCAGAAGGAAGCCTCTGCTAAAGATGATGCACAAGAAAGCCCGCAAACAGTTTGCTGAAGACAAGCAGACTAAGGACATGGATTACTGGAACCATGTCCTGTGGTCCGATGAGACCAAGATAAACTTATTTGGTTCAGATGGTGTCAAGCGTGTGTGGCGGCAACCAAGTGGAGTACAAAGACAAGTGTTTTGCCTTCAGTCAAGCATGGTTGTGGGAGTGTCATGGTCTGGGCTTGCATGAGTGCTGCCGGCACTGGGGAGCTACAGTTCATTGAGGGAACCATGAATGCCAACGTGTACTGTGACATACTGAAGCAGAGCATGATCCCCTCCCCTCGGAGACTGGCCCGCAGGGCAGTATTCCAACGTGATAACGACCCCAAACACACTTCCAAGACGACCACTGCCTTGCTAAAGAAGCTGATTGTAAAGGTGATGGACTGACCAAGCATGTCTCCAAACCTAAACCCTTTTGAGCCGTGGGGCTCTCCTAAAATGGAAGGTGGGGGAGGCACAAGGTCTCTAACATCCACCAGCTCTGTGATGTCATCATGGAGGAGTGGAAGAGGACTCCAGTGGCAACCTGTGAAGCTCTGGTGAACTCCATGCCCAAGAGGGTTAAGGCTGTGCTGGAAAAAAATGGTGGCCACACAAAATATTGACACTTTGGGCCCAATTTGGACATTTTCCATTTTGTACTCGCTTTTGTTGCCAAGGTTTAGACATTAATGGCTGTGTGCTGAGTTATTTTGAGGGGCAGCAAATTTACACTGTTATACAGGCTGTACACTCACTACTTTATATTGTAGCAGAGAGTCATTTCTTCAGTGTTATCACATGAAAAGATATAAAATATTTACAAAAATGTGAGGGATGTACTCACTTTTGTGAGATACTGTAACTTTCCGTTCTCAGGATCTATATTGAATAATCCACTTTATTTTATCTCTACTCTATTTTTTAAACGGTCATTCTACTGCCCCATACATCTCCTATACCTATGAAGGATTCATATTCAAGTACTTCGTAAGAAAGCAAAATGTGTTTACCTTTTTAAACCGATGCATTTGCCTCTCCCTCTTTTGCCCAATTTCTGCATAAGCTGTTAGCAGCTAATCACTGACAGTTAAGCTGTTACACTGAGATTAATGAGAGTGCTTTCAGTGCGTGTATGTGGGGGTCTCAGACGATTTCAGTATGAGAAACCTTTGTTCAAGCCAGCGTTGAAGCTGGCTGGTACTAGTGAGTATAACACATGTTCTCACCAGTATGCACCTTGTGCAAGCACAGAAGCTGGGTAGTTGGAGAAGACATTACTGTAGTTTCAAAGCGAAGATTCGGATTATACAAAACATTAATTTAAGGGGAACACGGCTATTATATCCATTATGGTACATATGATGAGTCGACACTTCAGGTTTCTTATAAAGCTGGACAAAATTCTGCCATTCCCATGGAAAAACTTACAGGAAAATGTATATCCCACACTGTTTTTTCTAGTGATATTAATTGGGAGGTTGGGGAGATCAGAGATCCCTTTTGTAACCGGCCCAGTGGCATACTGGGGGTCCTGAACACCCAAGAGGATGGTCTGCCCCAAGATTTTGCAGCAGGGGGAATCGCCAGCCCCCTAGACCTGCCACCCTAGGCATAGTACATCACTGCCGTTGTGAAGTTAGACCCCATGCAGTTATCTGAAAGCTGGTTCTCCAGAAGTGTGACATTTACCTTTCTACTTAAACGTGATCTCTTTTGCACTCTCTCCACAGCTGATCTGTACACCATATTACTGGAGGGGCAACGTCTTTATTATGGTGGCTGTTCTGTTTGCCGTTAGCTACATTGTTGAGGTATTATTTTAACATTATTAACAATTATTATATAGAGAGTGATAATATGAATGATTTGATAATTTTTGGTAACAGCTTATTGACACTTAACAAACTTTGCTAATTTTGATAATTCTCAAAGTATCATAAGAAAAATAAATATAGGATACTACCAAGATGTGCCGTTTATGTAAATGTATAGTTAACATAAGACATGTAATAAGAGGGGGAAAAAGAGTATAGTAGAGACAGATTGTAATTACAATCTGGCACACCGGGCAAGTTCCGACTGGGCCGCTGCAGTGTGTGGCTACTGGCTGCATATGCGTGGCTACAGTCTTTGAGTACAAAACCGTATCCAGCCAGTGGCCACACAAACATCATTTGGCAGCCAGGGCTGCTTGGTTATCATCAGTCTCGACCTAATGATGAACTATTAAAGTGTGAATATTTGGGACTCCCAGTTTCTTGGTATGCATATATATATTTCTGGCCTATGGACTGATTGCGTCCATTGCCATAGCAGTGTTAACATTGGCCATTTTTTAAGATGTTTGGTATGAACATGACTTGACTGGTTAACACTAAAATATAGTTTCAAGCATGGTAATTTGTTAAAATGCATTTGTTTTTCTCAGGAGGGTTTCATTGAGAACAGAAATTTATGGTTAAGAATAAAGAGGATTTTCAACTACAAATCAAAAAGTCAGTATAAGAGGTTGCAAAGAATGCTGGAAAAAGACACAAACTGGCCTCCAGAAAACCGGACAGACTACCTTAGCCATGGAACCCGCGGAGAGTACATTAACGGACAAATGTATGAAAATCCAGCCTTTGATTCTTTAACAGAGAAAAATATCTATGAGCCCAAAGAAAATATGTTTCCTGTTTAATAATAATAACGAGGGACAAAGACGTCTATTCGTAATTAACTGTATGTGATATGTTTTTTTTGTGCTGTAAATATGAAAGTGCTTTTTTTTTAACAAACCCAATGAGCAATAAAATATACAAAATAATGCATATTCACTTTTATTCATATTTCACTCAGATTTGCAGCACAGGTGTTAATATCATTAAACATATAGAATTGCTTGTGTGTGGATGTTTCTTTAACCCCAATTGTGAAATAAAACCATAACAAGATACAGTATTGAAATCCATAGCTTGTGTTTGCCTTGGTTATGTTTTTAATGTTTTGTGTTTTAGAGGCAGTTTTTTGTCAGGGATTGGTCAATGTGATTTTTTTGTGGAAATGTTAATTTTCCCAGCAGCTGCCTGTCTTCCATCAGGGCTACTGAGTCGTTTTGTGTTAATGCACGGACATTGGGGTGCATTACCCTCTCGTGCTCAGGTTCAGGACCGAATCCTGATCCTGAAGTAGCCTGACTAACTGGCTACATTAACACGACTTCTGTCTAGGGTCGCTTGAAATTCAGGATCTCAATAACTCGGATAAAACAAATAACAAATACGAAGAAAATAGTGTGATAAAGTAAGACGCTCTGGAACTTCAGGACAAAACTTCAATAGTTGCACTCACAATATGCATGAACCTTTTACGCATTCATCAGCCCACTCCTTGGTGTGTGTCAATTCGTCAACCCCACGGACATGGAAGACAAGAAGTCTACCATAGGGTGATATCTTTCTGAGCCAATGTGTACACAGTAATTGAATGCACTCACATTTAGATGAATATATCAAGCGAATGTGGTATGTTGTCCTGGAGTGGTGATGGTCTTTTGGTGAAGTTCCTGATATGAATCCCGTGGATCCCAAAATTCCTCTGGGTCCTGGAAGGATGGTTCCTAATGTTCCAATGTCGGTATTATAAAGTGCAAATGCTTGTGTGAATCAAATATCAATTATTGTGTATTGTTAAAGAGATGCAATAGATGGTATATGTTCAAAAATTAATGAAATTATTATATGTGCCATGATCTAATACAAAAGATAAATAAATAACTAATTTATTTATTCCGGGACTCAGCCCTTATAGAAACTAACCGGAAACCACACTATACAAGTGTTTCAAAAATAATCCGATGTAGAGTTAAACACTTGTATAGTGTGGTTTCCGATTAGTTATTGAGATTGTGAGTTTCAAGCAACCCTAGACAGAAGTCGTGTTTTTGTACCCTGTTTCAACATTCCGTGGAGAGTGTTTGTAGGGTTGCTGCTGTAAACCCAATCAAAGGAAAGGAAAGTATTTCTTTCTCACATTCTATTCATACCTTTTGACACTGGGTTTCATTTCTTTCACTTTCTAACTGGCTACATTGCCAGATCATGTATCCAGACCGAGAAGGCAGTTGTGCAGAGTGTTTTGCACATCAACCTTTTCTTTACTATATACTATATGGACAAAAGTATTGACAAACCTGACTATTACAACAACAGGGACTTTAATGACATTGCATTTTGAATAAATAGATATTAATATGTAGCTCCCCCCTTGCAGCTATAACAGCTTCCACTCTTCTGGGAAGGCTTTCCAAATATTTTTGAGTGTTTCTGTGGGAATTTTGCCCATTCATCCAGTAGAGCATTTGTGAGGTCAGGCACTGATGTTGGACGAGAAGGTCTGGCTCTTAATCTCCGTTTCAGATCCTTTTAACACGATGCAACACCCACATTCACTCTCACACCATACACTGGATTTACCATACAGAAGCTTAAAAAAAAAAGGTAGCTCAAAATGCCTGTTATTTTTTAAAGAAAAAAGTTCATGCTTTTTTACAACTTAATAAAAAAAGAAACACATAGCAAATAATGAAACACACATTAATTTCATTATCAAAATTATTTTTCGTTTATCTTGCTTTGGAAAATATGCAAACTAAGCAAGGTCTTGTGATTTACAAATCTCATAAATTAAAATTGTATGTAAAGAGTGCACACTGTTTAATTTAGGCAGTTATTGTGCTGGTCGTTATTCTGTTCTCTGTTAATAGCGTCCTTGTCTGGATTTGTTTTGAAATATGCCAAGAAGTGAAAAGGCCCCAGCGGCAGCCGTTACAAATCCAATGGCGCTGATGGCTCTATTTGCCTGCAAAAGAAAGAGTACTATAATCGGTTCCCTAGAATGAAACCTAATCCTAATATATTTCAAAAGTAACATTTACTTTTTTTTTCTTATTGAATGATTAGTTTGTATTCACTTTTGAATTGAGTATTGTGGTAAAAGCAAAAACTAGAAAAAGCTGAAGCAGAAGAAGCAAGATGTACAGTAATTGAATGGGAGATCATTGTAATGGTATACTATACATCTTTGGTTCAGTTTAAAAAATGACAATCTGATAGCCAAACAGTTCTGACCATTTGTTTCTTTCAGCGATCAGTAAAGCAAATTCAATTTGCTTCGTTATTTGCTATTTTAGCTAAAACAACTGAAACCTTGCTCTTTCGCTTACCGAGCAACTGTGACCACTTGGACCAACAGGCACGTCCCACATACAGAAACGCCATACAGGGAAGAACTAAATGTGTAGTGTATTGCTTTCATATGCTCTCTTTTTTATAAATTGAGCCCCTGTGAAATACACGAATACCTCCCCACAAGGTTAGGATTAACACCTGATATTAGGCTGTAACCTTCTATCTGTTTTGTGATGTCTTTTTGTTTTTTTAACAGAATTACACTAAATAAATGTTGCCTATATGGCGCAGAACAGAAAAGAGACTGTAATACCTGTTCAGATACTCCTTCTCCGTAGCGAAGCAGTGTCACAAAATGTTCACAGTTGTTCCCCAGAAGGTCATAGCATATTTCTTGACCGATAAGTATCTCTGCCCGCTGGATGATTTCCTCAGGTGGGAGTGGGGTGTACTTATCATCATATTTATTGTTTACTTTGTAAGTATCATTTCCAACCACATCTTTCAAGAGCTGCATCTTTACAAGGGCCTTCCTGCTAAACACAGACTTGGCACTTGAAAGAGAAGCAGCTGGTGTTTCCTCTGTAAATGAAAATAGAATATGTGAACCATTGTGCAAACTGCAAACCACCCTTTTTGATCTATGTACATATTCAGATGCTCCCCAATGTCTGCTGCATTTTCATAGCATAGAATAGGTTTGTAGAGTACCCATAACAAGAGCCTTTATTTGGTGAGAAGTTCATAAAAAGGAGGCATTAGTTCAAATTACGACACACAATTACCCTTACCTTAATTACCTTAAGCAACAACATAAATATGTGCCCATCCCTACAAGTAGAATATAAAGAGTAGAATGTAGGGTTCTTGACAGCAACTGGCCTCCTAGGAAATGCCCTGGCCTTCTAGAAAAATGGTTTCGTGCTATTAGTGTGGTCATTGTGGCCAAAAAAGGAATAGGGCAAGACAGGTTGACAAACAAACAAAACTTCAAAAGGTCCTACCCAGTGGAGCAACATTAATGACATAGCCATCACCAAGGTACAGGGCCCAGTGTTGATAGGCCGGTCGAAATATTTCAATCAGGTCTCCAGGCTGGAGATTTTCAGGAATCTCCTCATTACTGTTATCATTCGAAGCCATCTACAAAAACCAAAATAATCAAAATTTGCCAGCATAAATGTTTTTTGTTTTGAAAAAAAAAAAATATGCATTTAAAAAAAATTAAGATGATACCAGGAACAGATTAAGGTTTCAATCTTGACATCACGAATAATGGTTCTTATCTGTCATCAAATTTGATCACTGTGCTTCTTAGCTGGAATTCGTGGGTTTTAAAAGACACGTCAAAAATGTTCATATAGATTTAGATCAACAAGGAACACATTGTTTTTGTTTGTTTGTTCCACAAAAAAACAATTTTCACTGCAAGTCATCATTGCATGTAGGTTTACTTTAATTTCTCAGCCAATACATATATGTTATATTTGCCAAAAATAATGTTATGGGTCAAAGACCTTATTCTAAAACTGGACGCAGTGGTAACAAACCCTTTAATCTAAAAGGTATTGCTGACTTAAAATGTTGGATTTGGCCCATAACCATGCTGTTAGGTTACAAATGATATGTCTCCCTTCGCTATGGAATGGACCCTTGCAGCGGCACATTGTTTATCTGAGAAACAATAGTTATCTTTGATAGTTCAAATGAATGTTCCTCTAAATGGGTTAGCATTATTTCTAAATGATGGAAATAAGGTTGGAAGCCATTACATCTTGGCCAGGTTCCATCATATTTCCGTAATTGATTTATTTATTTCAGAAATACAATTGTGTTAATTTTAATTGTATTTTGTGAAATGAGTATAAAAGTGAGTTCTGGTCCCATTGGTTCATGCACCATGCTCCATTTTCTTTTGAACAGCTAACTTTATTTGTATGAACATAACCTGTCTGAACCCTGCCATCACATTCCTGAAAGGTCCATAAGGATCATATACATTTGTAGACAATTGCACATCATAAACATGTGTTGATCTTTTATATATAAAATGGAAAATTCAAGCAAAGCACAGAATGTGAAATGTCGGTGTGTTTAAATATTATTGCTAAACATGTGATGTCTGTTACCCTGTACTAACTTGCTAATGTATATAGAAGTCACTGGAGAATATACACACAAAAGGGTGAGGTAAGGACAAAGAACCATAGGGAGATTCTGGAATCTTGTATAAATGTACATTTTTTTTCTACGGCGTTGCTAACAAAGAACATTTTCTTTACATTTACTAATGCACATCAGAGCATTGATGCATTCCATCACCATGGAAACAGAACTGGTTTATGCACCACAAGTGATCCTTGCAGCAGAAATGATGCTCCATTTACATTATATAGTTATCATAGCCATGTAGAGACCATTGATTTGTTAGATCCATTGTTGATTTACAAAAAAATAAAAATGCATCTATGATAATCGCTTGTCCGCTCTACAGGCTATAATATATTATTAATATAATATTATGGTGCTATATAAATCAATAAATAATAACAACAGGGTACAAACCACAAATCAGACTTTGTGTAATGGCATGATTGCATCATAATGAACTCCTGTTTAATAGATGAATTGCTAGTTGTATGGTAATGCAAACAATGTAGTCTTTGTGAAATAAAATGAAATGAAGCTTTCACAGCCATAATAGCAGTTCATATAATTACATACACAGAGGAATGTGTATTCCGATCACACATGTAATGAAATCCCTGCCCTATAATTAAATGGACCCTGTAACTTACAAAGTACAGATGTACGGTGATCGGTGTTTTATATGCGTTTATTTTAGCAGCCTGTGACATCACTCACCCTAGAGAAGGGAGTATTATCTCCCAGTCCCCCTACCTCTCTCCCACTCATTGATGCCCTTCGATCAGATGCTGCAGTGTTACTAAGTATCACTCACCGGTCGGAGCGGATCGTGTCATCTCCGTGGTCCATGCACTGGAGCGGTGCTGTCTGGGGCCACAGGTGGAAACTTGCACCTTATACCTGGACGCCCCTCCGTTATTAGCCACCTTTATCATGCAAAGCAGGCAGCTTCCGGTAGCCAATCACGGACCGCCGCTGTATCCACATCCAGGCGAATAGAGCTCCTTCTGGAGCGGCGTGGTACCCAGTCACGTGAGGTGGAGCGGAGATAAATGCGTCCGTGATGGATACCGTAACAAGCAGAAGCGGCGATGCATCCTCTGATGCCCGCATACGTGCACGGAGCTTGGTAGGGTTTCCTGCAAATTAACGCGGTACAACGTTCAATGTTTCAGACGTTCCAAAAAGTCTTTACAGGAAAAGTTGTAACTGTCCTATAATTTACATTGTGAGCTTTAGAACACGTACACGTTTAAGAGTTTCTTTATTTACATTTGTTTGTTATGACTAAAGCTGCCTTACTTGTGCCTAAATAAATAAATAAACACACACACACACACATATATATATATATTATATATATCATATATATATATATATATTATATATATATATATATTATATAAAAATTATATATATATTATTTTTTTTAATTTCTAGGACAAGCATGGCTTTCTTTGTATACACTTGTTGCCCTAGAGTTCCGAGGGGTGTACTCAGAAAGTGCTCTCATTAACGTCGCTTTCCTGGAAGTGATATGATGCTCCACACATCTGGAATTGACACAAAGTACATGCGGCAGAGGGTGATATATGCTGCAGCTTTGGAACTGCAGAATTTTGCATGGTATTACAAAGTAAAGCCCTTTATTGGGGCTGCGTGAGCCAACGGACTGCCCTTTGAAGTCTTAGTGCATTGTGTGGTCCCTTTAAGTCATACGGCATTATACTGTTCCTTTAAGCTACACAAATTATTTAATATAGTATGTTCCACGCCTTCTATGGTAAGAAGTGATCATGAGCACAAAAGCAGGCCAACACTGCCAGATTGAGATTATGCCCATTGATGTCACAATACATACAATACTTACTGAAATTGTGTGTATTTTGTGTCTTCATGAGCAGTCACGTATGTTGTGTGTATGGGTTAATACTTGATGACATATTTTTTCTTTGAGTTTCTCTAAGGTGGAAACCGTGAAGGATCCTGGCTTAAGCCAACTAGGCCCTTGCGTGATCAGCACCCCCTGGTATCGAGCTGCTTATTGGGCTAGTTACCATCTTTGATCTCCTCAACCAGTCCATTTATACATATCCCGGCACTCCATGCCTTAAAGGCACATTGCATCATTTAATGTTGTGCAGGTGCAGACGAGGAGAGGGCTGACTCTGTACAATGTATAGTTTAATCAGCGAGAGTTCTCTAAAGTCTCCTGACCCATTGAATTATTCATGATACAGGACCAGTTTAGCCATTCATGCTGGAGAAACTTACCAATGATTGGTCTTCATAATGAATAGTGAAGCGAGGTAGCTGAAACCATGATTCCCTTGGCAATTCTCTTGGCAACTCTGCTTTTAACAGGTCATTGCAGTAGTGTAATAAAATAATAAAATAAAATGTAAAAAGTGCTTTAACAGCTTGTACCCCCCATTAGAAATTTACTAAATAATAATAAAAAAAAATTAAGTGTAATAATGGCAAAAAAACTATAGTTATCACAGGGGTTAATAGCTTTACTTTCTATTAAGCGATAACTAATTTTCACCCCACCCAATCACACAAACAAAAAAAGATTCCAGCCTTGTAGAATAGGAATTGATTAGCCCCATAGACTCAACACAACACACAGCAAAAAGTAAAATGTTCAAAGCTTGTGATTTATAATTCCTTAAGCTATTTAGATGTTTTAACTTAAATTATACAGACATATTCTTTAAGTAAGCTAGGTATTGATTGGTACAGGAAACTGAGATATTGCTTTACTGGGTCTAACATTTGTTTTTGTTTTTTTGTTGTTTTTTATTTTATTTATTTTTTATGTAAAATAAAAAAAAACAAGATAAAACAAAGCCTGGAAAAGCCCAAGCACTAAAATAAGGTGGAGTTAAGTAGGAAATATGAAGAAGAAGGTGTGAACTTGCAAAAGGGCAGCTGACAAATAATGATTCTTTAAATTCAGCTTTCTGCTGTCACTTGATTACAGTGGCACTCAGGAGAACAGCTCGCTACAATGTCCAATATAAACCCGACGGAAACCAGTGCGCTACTTAATACAGGCCAAGACAATGAAATGGTAAATACATTGCTATTTTTTATAGGTTCAAGATTTAAAAACATAGCATAGGATACTATGTTATGTTTAATTATAAAGGTAAATTGCATGATTTATGATTAAAGAGCAATTGTACACATGTAAAATGAAGCAATAAGCAAGAACACTTTGTCAATTTATAATTGTTATAAAAGTATTGCCCATTATATATAATGCTAGTTGTACTGCTATTCCAATGATGTGAGTATTTTGGCTAAATGAATACTAAAAGCTAATACAAATAATAATGGTGGATGTGATTAATAAAGCACTGATATATTTTTAAGTATGAAATTTGCATTAAAAAGAGAGAAAGTAAATATTGTAGGGATTTTTGTAGATTGGGGTTTTCTTTTGCCCACTTATGGGCAGGGACCTCAACTCCTGTTGTATCTTTTATGTGTAAGTATAGATTTATGTATTTGTAGTAAATTGTACACTGCTCTGGTATGTGCTAACAATAAAGAATATTACGGTACTTTTTAACTATGATGAATAAATGACCTATAATTCAAGACATTTTATTACTTGGCTTCTGTGTTTATTTAAACTGCATAGAAGAAATGTTTGTTGAGAGGCGAAATATGCATCCAAGTTTATGGGAACATATCCTGGATTGCAGGTATTCTGTTTATATAAAAAACTTGTTTGTCTACAGACCCAATTCTGAAAATTGAGATATAATTTCCATCAAGTTTGCTTTAATTGTGAGATATGCTCATGGATGTAAGCAATCTTATTTAAACTTCTGGTTTTTAAAATCTCATAAATTCCTTTTGAAGCCAATGTACTTAGAAATTGTGTGTGTATGGGCATTTCTGCAGCAATTGCTGAGCGTGTATGTACTTAAATACCAGTTTAGTTTGCTTGTGTGTTGAACATTGTAGCTCCGTGACTTTTCTATTCTAATATGAATCACCAAAAGTGATCTGCTCCTACAAGTAGGACCAGGTTGGAGGTCCCAATTAGTTCTGTATAAGGTATAGGTAATGCTGGGATATTTCTTGATCATCTGACAACATTATGCAAAGCTAGCTCATCTCTTCTTGCAGGAGATGCTCGCTGGGGTTGGCCCTTCATTAGGCATAGTAAAGCCAGGGAGTTACAACTCCAAGGCTAGTGAATACACAATGAGATGTGCATACAATGTGAGTAGTTAGCTCACTCACAGCCTATATAGATTGTTGGTCTAATTTATATTGATACAAGTATTAAAAAATATACAAAATCAGAAAATCAATGCACACATTCCAAAGCAGCAATCTGATTACATTAATATCCTCCTGACCTATTTACTAGGATTTGTTCCTGCAGACATGTGACTCTTTATCCAGGAAAAAAACAGAAAATGAACTAATTATGTTTCACTTATTTTTAAAGAGATAATCAGTGCTGGATACTCAGGTTCTGCGTTTTGGTTTGAAATGAGAAGAGAGGCTCTGTATTCGTTGTGTGAGGAAAATGCCTTTTCATTAGCGTGTTACGCTGTATGATGTAACGGGGTTCACTTCCAGCACCAGTCAGCATGCACACCTTGGAACCCTGCTATGTGTACCCAATAAGTAGACACAACTACCTTGAACTGAGTACAGCAAGAATGAACATTTTATTGTTGTAAAACATAGCCTCATATATCTACAGAACTGCATTAACATAGATAAAGATACATGTATGCAACCCAACCTTTAATTCACCTGGCAGCAATCCTATTAATGGGATTAGTTAAACAATGGAGTTGCTACCTGTGCTACATATCTCCCCTTTAAAAAGAAGACTGAACTGGGGCCAGACCCCAACCGGGTCTGCAAACAGTTCAGTCGGGGAGCACAGCTCTGTCGCACCTAGAGTTGTGAATGCAGGGGAGCTGGCTATATGCACCTGTCCCACTAACCAGTACAAGGGGGGGGTACTTGAAGACTGGGGAGTTCGGGTCCCAGTTGAGGACAACGGTCCCACTCACCAGGGCAGGGAGTGTCATGACCACCCCTACACTGCCACTCACCGCGGAAGTTCTTCCACCCAGAATACTACTACCAAAGGAGAAGCCCCTGGCAGCAGTCTCCCAGGATTTAGACGATCCCAACAACAAGGAGGCCAGGTAGAGCTAGGTATATGTTATAGGAACGGAGTTGGATGAACAAGGTACAGGACAATGAAAAGTCAGGATAGTCGGTACACAAACACGGGTAGTCATACAAGCCAGGGTCCAGGTCCAGAGACGGTAGTCAGACAAGCAAAATTCGGCAACAGGATCAGAATAGGCAACAGAACAAAATCGGCAGGCAAAGAGACGTCAGGCAAGTGAAGGGTCAAAAATTACTGGAAACAACTAGAGCACTACTGAACGTAAAGACCACAACAGGGTAACTGGCTAGAGCATTTCTGGATTTTTTAATCTGGTGCCAAACCCAAACCCCGTCCCTAGATGGCGTCACTGCTGTAGCTCCAGCTGGCCGTCCAGAACGCGCCTCCACCTATGCGGCAACGCAGCGGGCAGGCCGCTGCAGCATGGTAGATCGACCCCTGGAGAAAGTGTCTGCGGATGTCCCAGACCCTGGTGCCCGACGTACACAGGCATCAGCCTGCCTTTGTCTGCCGAGACCCAAGGAGACAGCCCGGGACCCCGATGCCCGCCGCGCACGGGTATTAGCTTGCCTGTGCTTGCCGGGACTGTGACAGGAAGGCAGGGTCCATAATCTGTGGGTAGCAGGCTTGCTTTCAGTCCTCTCCAGGGGCCCCACTGATGGACGGTTCCATCACATATCTCTTTTTTTCTGGGGGAGACTGATGTCGGAGAAGACCCCAGACAGTTTGACTCCAAAGTCAGTCTTTGGACGGGGGGGGGCAAATATGCCTTCTCCCTGAAGTCCTCTCAGCTGCTGGGGACAAGACAGAGAGGCTGGGGTCCCTTCCATTTGGGGTTCTGGGCTGACTGCCCGGCCCCTGTGGCGACCGTAGTCCCATCCACCTGCATGGTACAAAGGTCCCCAGGTGCAATGTTCGTATGATCCACTGCGAGGGGAGAGAAGCCGCATGCATCCTCTCCTGTATACTCAATCTGCTGGGGAGGGATGTCGACTTTCCTCTCTCCCATTGCCAACACTCCTGCTGAAGTTACATGATCCATAGGAATCCGTACCTCTAGGCAACATTGCATACAATACATACCTCCACAGGCTCCCAAATTCTCGGTCCTCCTGTAAGCGTTCCGTTATCGATTCCAGGCCGCCGAAGTCATCGCCCTCTGGCAGGTAGTCATCCTTCAGCTCTGGACACCACTGTGCGGCCTGCCAACACAGGGCCCGGTATTCACAATCCACAGTCATTTCAAGGGGATGCAACTTCTCCAACTCAGCAACCAAGTCTTCTTGGGGCTGCTCTCCCAGGAATTGCATTCGCCAATCTAGTTGTAGCATGTGCCATTCGTTGGAGGATGGGAGGACCATTCCCCAGACACCCTGGTCCACTCTGAGAGCCTCCATCCAGGCATTCAGGTAGCTTGCGACTCTGCTGCGCACCAACATGTCCTGTAGTGCTGGTACCATCTTTAGCTTTCTGCTGGTACTCCCCCGGGACACTTGCAAGGAGGATCCCGTCACTACCACCAATGTAATGGGTTCACCAAGAGAGCTGTAGTAACTTTGTAGGTGCTTTTGGCAGTGCTTTCTGACACCTTTCTATCAAAACCAGCATTAACTCTTTCAGCCATTTGAGCTATAATAGCTCTTCTGTTGGATTTGACCACACAGGCCAGCCTTTGCTCCCCACGTCCATCAATGTATTATACCCCTTTTCAAAAGGTTGCTTCCCAAGGAGAAATCAGTTGAGGTTTAGATCTGAACAATATTGACACCATTGTGATAACAGAATAAGAATTTCAAACCCACAAAAAATTGTCAGTAAAATGTTAAATTGATTTTAATATATTTAGAGTCACATGTCTGTTTCACCCATTTTTTCACAGGAACTGTTTGGATATCGGACTGAAAAGTGCCGGAGCAGCCTCTGTATTCTTGGGTACATATTTTCTCTTGGGGTCCTACGTCTGTACTTTCATTGGAAGCCAGAGATTGATGTTTGGTGTCACTGTGTCCCTTGTGGCTTGGAGGAATCTGATGTTATTTTGCTCAGGACTACTGTAAGTATTTAAATCAATACTTTTCTCATATATGGCTTCCTGCCAACAAATCATCAAGCTGTGGTGGAATTATGACCCTTTAAAAATAGCAGGAAATGAGGGAACCATCAAATGGGACTTCTCATGCCTTCATATTTAGAATATGATTGTCTGGGAACAACAAATGTGTCTGTTTTTGTCAAGGCAAATGCATACCTGGGAACTCTGGGTTTGACCTGGAGATTGTCTAGTGAGCGCTGCTCCTCCGGTTATCCGCCCCACTCCCCGTCCATTTCTTTCTTTAAATGGGGGTGTTTCCCACTGCTGTCAGCGGGACCGCCCACCGACGTCAGTATGCATGATGTCCTGGCCGTGTGCCTCAAGGGAAGGCTCCGGGTAGCCGGAGCCGAGAAGTTCCCAGGTATGGGCATATGAAGCAATACAACAACCATGGAGCGCATATATATGGGGAGAGAAAAAAACAACAATAATAGTGCAATATGTATATCCAATTAGAGGATGAATAGAGTATCAAATCCACTCACAAACAAGTAGGATAAAGCAGGCTCATCAATGGTTCAGTAGAAAATCAGCAGAATTTAATGGCTTCTAAAATCTATAAAAACAAGGAGACCAAAAATGGTGCAATATCATCACAACCCAGGAGTCAGGAGGTCTGGATACACTTACACTTGGAGAAGGCACAGCTATATATGAATAGTGTGCAAAAACGCAATGTAAACAGAAACAGTCCCAAGTCAGCTGCTGTGATGATTAAGCTCTCTCTACGCTTTTCGCCAATAGTTCGTTGGCTTCTTCAGGAGAAAAAATCAAATGATGTGTATATTCGGTGAAATTAAATGAATTAAATTGTTGTATTGCGTTGTTAAACACCCTGAGGAAGAGTGTTATTGGAAGCTGCTTTTGATTGGGGAGTATTTATTATTATTATTTCTATTACTCCACACGTGGGATTTGGGTTATTATTTTTCTCTGTATAGGCATATGAAGTACAGAAAATACCTGTAGCCAATTATTGCCAAATGTCTATGCTAAATTGTGCATGAATTGTGCATTGTACCCTGGGGATGGCTGGCAATTTTACTTAAACCTTGCAGTGCTCAAAAAACATAACATCTGATAATTCTGGCCTACTTAGTAACAAATGCAGAATATGTTGTACAGTGCTACAGAATATATAAAACAATAAAAAAATAATAATTTAAAACTAAGGTAATAGCATCAAATGTATGTGTGTAAATATTTAAACATTCTAGTATTCAAGTACTGCATTTGCTTGTATAGCTACAGTGCATGGAGTGTATAGATCTGTGTTTTGGTGCTGTTTCCTTGCAATCCAAATATGTAATTTTAATATGTAAGTTTAGGGTGGGCATTTATTAAGATTGGCACTGGCTACTTGTGTGCATGTGCTGTGCAAGTATACACAGTACTAACCTCCCATGTGCCACGTTTTGTGGGTTGGTTGATAATTCTTACATTTCAAACATCTCTTTGCAAACAACATTTAGGGTAAGAACTATTATAGTTGAGGGTACCAAGCAACCTTGAGTGAGTTTGAAGAATGTTCACCTTGACTGCCTTTTCAACTAGAAAAACAGACATACAACTATTCCAGACTAAATATGGGTTGGGACAATTGTATTTCAACCTTACTTAAACCCCGACTCTGACTTCTGTTTATGCTTATTGCAAAACTTAAACGTACTGGAAAATCGACATAGTATCCATGTTACGGTCGCCAGCCTCAGCTTCTGTATTATCGAGATTACCTGATTTTTGCCACAATGCATGATATGTACTTACCAACTTACAAGTTGCCTCTAGGGCGTGACACTGGTTATCAATTATAGTCAACCGTGTATTTTATTTTTGAGGTAAGTGGGTGTTTTGCCATTAATTTAGCGTTAAAAAGCTGTTAAAGCCATCACTGAGCTCTTCGGTCTAAAAAACAATGCGATGGCTCCGCCTCACATTACTCAGTTACCCAAGTCTGTTTTATTATAGAAGTAAAATGCCAGTGATTTTCTGCCACCAATAGCCTTGTACCTGTTTAATCTGAGTCAAGATTTCAATACTGAGTAGTTACTTTTTTAATACTGCATGAAAAAGATATTTGAAAATTACCAAACCTTTTTTTTTTTTTTCTTCATCTAGGATGAGTTTAAGAAATATTTTAAGAAGAAGGTAATATTAATCCATTCAAATTTGCCACAAAATTTTCCGGACCAAGTAAATACTGCAAAAAAAAAATCCAATCAAATCAACTTAATAAAACCTGTAAGTAATGCAAGTGATTTGTTAATATGGCATTTTTGGCACCTAGTTAAATAATAACCATAATACGTAAATCTTAATAGCTTTTCCATGTAGGAAACTGTTGCTTGGGAGTGTTCAAAAATATTATACGCACATTCCACACAATGAGTATTTCAAAATAACAAACGTTGACCTCTGATTTAGTTTTTAATTTCTATGTCATTGATTTGCATTCCTTTTTAAAGACACAATTCCCCCCTTTTATATATTGTCGCTACCTTTTTATCTGCAAAAGAATAGGTCAGTTCAAACTGATTATCAAATAGATTTACAAATCCCTACAAAGAGGGACGGAGAAGAGAAGAAAGCACCTGTTAGTGTCACGCTCATTGATATGGGTCCTAGAAATTCCATTACTCGATATTTAATTATTAAATATTGTTCAGGAAAACATGCGGAAAAGCATCAGCTAGGGTACAAATGCATGCAAACATGAAATACCCCCCTAGAAAAAAAATAGTTTCTATTTTTATCTGGTTTAGTTGCTACACTACTCACCTGCACTAGTGAAGTGCCCCATACGTTATAAATCCGTGTAGCTTCCTCTTACCTTGTACATTTTTTATCATATTACAGTACATACAAATTAGTCATAGACTGAGCAAACTAAAACCTAAGTCCTTTTATAAAATTCTTACAGGTACGATGCATCACAGTCCAAAAAACACGTTACGTCTGGAATACAGTTGATGGCATGTTTAAAAAAATTGGGTGAGTTACTGAGTTTTACATGTGACATAGGTGAGCTAGTTATCATTTATATATATATATATATATATATATATATATATATATAATCAGCAAAAGCTAACTCATGTCTTCCTTTTAAGGGTCCTAGACGACAATCATTCATGTTCAGATATTCATAAATTATTTGGTTCTGGATTAAGTAGAGAAGAACGATCTAACAGGTACTAGAAAAAAAAGGTACTGTAAATTTGATTGAACAGGACATAAAACTGGATGGTCAGAGGTTTATGTGTAATAAGAAGAATAAACGGAACAGTCTAATGGGAGCTGATACAGTAAGAGAATTCAAACATGTATGGGACAGGCACATGGCTATTTTGAATGTAAGACAAAACTAAGGAATTCATCTTTACATCAGGATAAATAGGCTGACTAGATGGGCCGAATGGTTCTTCTCTGCCTCAAATACTATTCTTCTATGGATTATTGTATAGCTACAAAGACCTCAAACAGGCATTAATATGCTGAATGTAATCAATGGCTGTGTGGAACTTTTTTTATTGTGTAGACCTTTTTTTCCCCTTCCATTACGTTCAAGGAGCATACGGTTTACTAAAGTGGGTGACTGCAGGGCAGAATTAAGACTTTTGCATGCATGCTATAATGTAGTGAGGGTCATGTGGAGAAGACATTGGTGTGAGGATCTTAAAAGATGGAGGATGAATGGTTGATAATATTAGGATGGTTGGTTGTAAGCATCTTTGAACAGAGGGGTTTCCAGATAACAAAGTCAGAGTAAGAAGGGCATATTATGCAGAATAGGGCACAGAATTCCACAGAAATTGGATTTGCAATGGTATAATCCTGGAGGGCTAAGGTGTTATTAATGCTAGATGAAGTCGTATGAAGGACCAAGAGAGTGGTTAGGGATAAGATCAGAAATATTGTGGAGTTTGATATTGTTAAAGGCTCTGTAAATCTGCATCAGGAGTTTAAATGTAATTATGGAGGACTAGCACAGTAGAACAGCAGGTGAGGAGCAATGGGATCAGAAACTTAGTCTTGCAGAGGTGTTCAGGATAGAAGTAGGTTGCAATGATCCAGGCAGGATATCACAATGTATTTGTATTTTAGTAATCTTCTGTGTGAAGAAAGGGAGCATTTGAGAGAGATTTCACAGGTGGGATATTTTGGATGTTTGTTAAAGGTAATCTCATAAAATATTTGTGAAAATATTTTTGGTACAGGCAGCAATTATGTGGGCCGAATACAATTGAAGTAGAAATCACTCCGATATGGAAGCTTCTTTTTAAGGAAGTAAGAGTTTTATTATATTTTTACTTCATAATCTGTTACTGTATTTTTCCTTTTCCATAAATGTTTTCTTTTCTTCTTTTTATAAAAACAAAAATAAGAGTAGTGACCAAGTAGATATGAGTGTTGTCATTTATCTTAAACAGATATTGAATCCAATATATATTTTTGAAGTCTACTCCTTAAGTACTTGGCTGGCAACTGGATATGTTGAGTATTCAATGGCAATTATATGCATGACACTTCTGTCTATTCTTGCCACAATTTACATGTTAAGGGAGGTAAGTGTTTTTTTTTCCTTTTTTCAAATTTGCATGTTTGGATTGGTACTGTTTCTAACCTGTTCCTAAATTTCTAACCTTAAATCTATTTTGTATTTCTCTTCCAAATCTTTAGCAATCTGTAAAACTGCACAGCATGGTTGAATCCCACAATAATGTTATGGTCACTGTGCTTCACAAAAATGGAGGTAAGAATGATACTTATGTCGATACATTGAAGGGGCCATCCCTCTGTATGTATTCTGTTTTTGACCTAAATGGAAATTTAATGTTATTGAACAGCTGAAGTTAGTGCATACTTCTGTCTAGGAGCAAAATTGTGGATTTCGGCCAGTGATATTTTAACAGCCATCTTGTGTATGCTCAATAATAAACCATTACTTGTCATTAACCATTGATTAGGGTTCGTTTATATGGGGTCACACCTGCACCAAGAAACCTTGGGGAACCCAAGATCTGGGAATTGCAGAAACTGCATGGACCTGTGTTAGGACCCTGCTTAGTGCAGCACTTCTGTAAAATTGTTGTAAAGTGAATCAACCAACCCTGGTGCAAATAATAATGCTTGCTAGTTTTTTTTAAATATATATATTTATCTTTTTTAGTCATGGAAGAAGTAGCATCAGAACACTTGGTCCCAGGGGATGTGATCATTTTAACACAGAAGAAGATGTATTTACCTTGCGATGCCATATTGATAACTGGGGGGTGTGTTATAAATGAAGCAATGCTAACAGGTACAATAGAAGCAGTAATGAAATTAATGACTGCACTTCTTGTTAAATGATAAAAATATATAATTTAGGGTACAATTGATGACAATGCTGCAGATATTTTTTTTAAAAAATTAAGCCATAAATAATAACTTTTGCCCACTTAGGAGGCAGTATGGGTATCCTGTAACATCCGAATCTTTGAGTTGGCAACAACTGTGATCTAAGTGATAGACAAACCTATAGTGGTCTGTGTTCAGGGCCATAACTAGGAACCACAGGGCCCTGGTGCGAAAATTCCCCTGAGCCCCCCAACAACTGCTGGAATGGGCCATCATTGGCCTCCAAAAAACTTGTCTGTGCCTTCTTTGCCCCTTGCTCCCCTTTTCCAACATACACTCTGGCACATATATGCAGACATGCTTACACAAATTACAAACATTTACTCACTAACACACACACAATTAGACACCCATGCTCACACAGACAATGTGACCCCCGATATATTCCTGTGTCTCTTTCTATAGTGTATATATTATTGCCATGCAAATTACCGGTATATAAACTATAATTCTTATTAAGTTTAGATTTGTGTGATGTACAGGATATATGTTTAATAATTTAAAGGCAAAAAGCTGTTTATTTATGTAAATCTATTCTCTCTTTTACCGGATATAATGTGATGCTGTTTAGGTGAAAGTATTCCTGTAACAAAGGCTCCACTACCCCATGATGACAACTCCATTCCTTGGAAAACACACATAGGTGAAAACTACAGGGGACACGTACTGTTTTGTGGAACCGAAATCATCAAGACAAAGCCAACTGTTGATGGACTAGTGAAAGCGGTGGTACTTCAGACAGGTGATATGTCATCTATGACCTTACTGGTTTATATTTTTTACGTTTATGACTGTATGTGATTTTAATTTTTAAAGGACTTTTACAAGAAACTGCGGCTAAAATTCAAGTTGCTGTATAATTCAACATCAATTTGTAACATTCACAAACGTGTAAAGTTTCCAAACTTAACAATTGTATAGCTAGATATCAGCAAGAGGAAGAAATTAACTTTCACTTTGCATATTGTTAGAAGCAATTTCTGGTATGTATTACAGTAATGCCCATTTTAGAAAGTGCTCAGAACTGGTTAAATTGGTAATTTTTAATGTTTTAAATGTATGATAGAAACTTTCTAATATAGCTATTATTAAATACGAAACAAAAACATACAATAAGTCCCAAACAATCATACATTTGTATGTGACATAGTCATAACCATTGATAATGGAAGTCTGTATCTAGTCTTTTTACACTGAGCAAAAACTTCCTATGCATTCAGCCTTAGATTGCCCTGGCCTAAGGCTGGTGGTGGAGGGGGATTCTTTTTATCCTACCAGCCAGTGATACATTTACTGGCACTTATTTTTGCACCGGCACTTTTCAGTTTTTTCGGTTTGCAGCGTACAAATGATTTCAGGTATTGGACTTAAGTCAAGCACCATTGGGTCACCTGAAGTCACAGTGGAACTGGGTCCCTGAAGACTCCTGTATTTCCCATGTCCTTTATTTTTGGGGGTGAGGGTGGTGTCCATGTCTTCTGGCCCCCCACTCCTCCTTTAAAGACTTGCCTGTTTTGTAGTGGACGTGAAGAATTTAGTGGGTCTCCTCTCAGAGAGATCCAGGAAGATCCGGCCCACCCAAAGCTTCTGCCTGGGTGGGAAGGAAGGGGCTGCATATCCCTTTGGAGAGTGTAGCCCCAGAAGGCAAAGTCTGGGTACTTGACTCCACTGTGGCCTCCACAGTTAGGATCACCGGATCACTTCTTCACCTTGATTTTGCGCACGCAAGTAGAGAGGGAAGAGCACAGCCTCGGGCTCTCAAAAAAATAAAGTTTTTGGTACATTCTGACAGAAAAAGAATACACTGGTGAGCTCTGCAACACAAAAAGGCCTGGACGACAACAGCGTAACAGTGTGGATGATCGTTGGATCCTTTCCATGGTAAAGAAAAACCCCTTCACAACCTCCAGCAAAGTGAAGAACACTCATCATATAGGGTTCACCACAAGGTGCAAATCATTCATAAGCCTCAAAAATAGAAAGGCCAGATTAAACCTTACCAAAAATCATCAGTTGGACAGATGAAACTAAGATCAACCTGTACTAGAATGATGGGGGGGGGGTTATGGATAATACTCAGGATCCAAAGCATACTACATAATCTGTAAAACACTGGCGTAACTACAGGGTGCCTGGTGCGACATCTTTCTGTCTCAGGGAGACAAGAGCGCATATATATATATATATATATATAAAATATGGATGGATGGATGTGTTATTGTGTGCATAATTTGTGTTTAGATATGTTATATGTTGGAAGGGGAGGCAAGGGGCAAGGATGGCAAAGACTAGGTGTTGAAGTTGGAGGGCCTTGGGGGAATTTTTGCACCAGGGCCCCGTGGTTTCTAGTTACGCCCTGACTGTGGAGGCAGTGTGACATTTCACTTTATGGATGGACAATGACCCAAAGCATGTTGCGAAAGCAACCAAGGAGCTTTGTAAGTGGAATATTCTGCAATGGAAGAAACCAGAGCGTTTGGTGATGTCCATGCGTTCCAGACTTTAAGCAGTCATCGCCTGCAAAGGATTCTCGACAAAGTATTAAAAATAAACATTTTATTCACAATTGTGTTGATTTGTCCAATTACACTTGAGACTCTGAAATAAGGGCACCGAGTATGAAAATGGTTGCAATTCCTAAACATTTCATGCAAAATTTTTGTTTAACCATTTGAATTAAAGCTGAAAGTATGCACTTCAATTGCATCTCGTTGTTTTATTTCAAATCCATTGTGGTGGTGTACAGAGCCAAAATTATGACAATTGTGCCAGTGTCCAAATATTTCCGGACCTACCTGTACATGGTCATACTAGAGAACGATCCCTGATGGTTACCTCGGAGTTTTCCCCATACCTATGAATATAGGAGCTGTATCTGTGCTGGAGACAGAAGGTCTAGCCATACAGGAGACACACAAGTGAGAAGAAAATGGGGTATTTACAAAATACCATTCACTCTTTAAATAGATGTAAAACCTACATCTGATTACCATACCTATAGACTCTGGGGCAGATCCTGAGAATTCCCAGGATTGCTTATATAAAGAGCCCTCTCCATCTGCAGTGACTTATTATTCAGATTGTATTTTTAATGGCTTTTTTTAAGGGGAAAAACAGTGCCCATTTATCCACAAGAGGGTGCTAGGGTATATTCCAAATAATAAATACAATAAATAACTGTATAAGTATACAAAAATGAATAAATCTTTAAACAGATAAAGTGCTTTTTTTACCCAGTTTACCCAAACCGTTATTCTTTATATAATAGTCAAAATGTTTATTAAAACATTTGGAGCAGGAATGTCAAAAGCGCCTCCACTGAATGTTTTAATGAACTTTTTGATTACATATTTATTCATTCATATAAATTTTTGTATTCTTATACACTTTTAATTATTTATTTGGGATATAACCTAGCACCCTCTTGGATAAATTGGCACTAGTGTGCTTCTGTTTTTCACATAAATACATATAATATTTTTGAGAAGGTAATGGATGCCTCTTTAGTCTAAGCAGCTTTGTATATATACATTTCTTACTCTATCCCATAAAATTCTGGTGATTCTTTCATCTACAAATCATTGTTATTCCTACAAAAAATAAAAAATCTTACAAAAAAACTATTTTTCCTGATAGGGTTCAACACTGCAAAGGGCGACCTTGTGCGTTCCATTCTGTATCCCAAACCAGTAAATTTTAAGCTCCATCGTGACGTCTTCAGGGTCATTTTGGTTCTTGCAGGAATTTCAGTTGTTGGAGTTTTATACACAACTATAATTTTCTCACTGAAAGATGTAAGTACTGTTATATTTCACTGTCACCCTCTCTCTATTTCTCCCTCTTGTAATTAAGTGCATGGATTCTGGTGAATAAGCATCTTTGTATTCTTATATTCTTATACATTCTTCCACAATTTACTTAGGCTACAGCAAGTCATTTAGTGCTAATGGCACTTATTATGGCAACATCAGCTGTTCCTGTCTCTCTTCCACCGGCGTTGACCATCTGTACCCTCTACTCCCAAACAAGACTTAAGAAACACGGAATTTTCTGCATCAGCCCACAGCGGATCAGTCTGTGCGGACAGATAAACCTTTTCTGCTTTGACAAAGTATGGAGCCGTATATATATATATATATATAAATAACAATTTAGATATTGCTGAGTACCATGGGAAAGGATTTTCATTTGAAATAGCTGACAACAGTTTTTACGTGAGAATATTGATTCTGTGATGTCAGTATGATTAAAAAAAATTAAACTCATAATTAATCTATCACATATATATACAGAAAAAATGAGAAGGTGACTGATGTCACATCAGAGAAACAAACATCCTTGAAAAACATTTTTGCAAGAATAACACTATCCTACGAAATGCAAATAGAAACTTTGCTGGTTCATATTGAGAGGATGAAGCTATGTATCTTCTTGTTTTGTGAGGGGTGGACATGGACGTATTCCTTCTAGTACTGTATTTAGTTTGTACTGTCCATTACTAATTCCAAGGGAAAAATAAGTGTCACAGTGGTCATTTTTTGTTTCACTGACTAGTTTTTGGTTTTTAATACAGACAGGTACTTTAACAGAGGACGGACTACATTTAACAAAGGTTATTCCTTCTGGGTCAAATGGGTAAATATTTTTTTATTTTGAACATCCTCTCAATCAGAAGACAATTTCTGTCTGGGCTGTGAATTCTTTGGTTTACACTATGCCCGTTGTAAAACATGTTACCTCTATTTTATTTGTGCAAAACCCAGCCAACAAATGGCTTCACAAGGCATCAGGGGCCTTTGTATTTAGAAGGTCCTCAAATGTGTTTATCACATAATGTATTGCTTAACTGAGTCTTAACAAAGTTTTAATGTTAGAATTAGGTAACTATACTTAAAATGCCAAGTATTCACTATAATATTACTCAAGCTACTCCATGATCATAATAGCGATCAGAAAAATATTGGCTGCTTGACTGCATGTGTTATAAAAACCTCCAATGAATTTCGCTTTTAGTTTTCAGGAAATATGCACGTTAAACTTGGTCTGTAATTTACCCTGGTGTCCTTTACTTGGAGCTATGGCCAGTTGTCATTCTCTGGTGTTACTGGATGGAAAATTGCATGGCGATCCATTGGACTTAATGATGTTTGAAGCAACTGGATGGGTAATGTTTAATATTTGTGTCACATACAACAGACTTCATGCAGTGGCGTATTCATGCATTGTCAAATTAGGCCCCAGTTTCTGAACTGCTGAGATCCAAAGTTGCTTTCAGTGAGACTGAACGGAGAGGTGCCAGTTACAGTAAACTCAGATGATTGTAGAAGCCACAGGTTTAACAGTAGTAGACAACTCACTAAAATGCTTTGTTGTTATTAGGACTCACAAGGTTCTAAGCTAAGAGGACCATCAAATGGGGATGAGTTGTTCCTTTAAATATTTTTGTTACTATCTTGGAAGGAAAATACCCATCTCACGGGTATTCTCACGCAATGTCTCACTATTCAGTGATTGTCATCCTAGGCCAATCTTTATGTTGTGGAAAGCGAACACATCTGTCTCACTTTCTATCACTAACAGGGAGAGTGAAAAAACATAAAACCTGGGAATCTGGTTTTGACTTTTTTTTTTAATAGAATCGCTTTCACTGCCCCATCATATTTCAAGGTTTTGGTCTTGAAATACTAAATCCTGGTAACTCGTCCACTTCTATACTGTTTGCTTCCATTATATGTTATGTAATAGTGAATGGCAGCTTCCCCATAAACATTTCTCCTCAAAAGAGGATTCCAAAAAACAGCAACAAGGACCTGATGTTACTATGTCTGTTGCTATTTAATGTATAATTTTATACTCTGTGAGAGGCAGATTACTGTAATCTAGTTTTATATGATCAGTCATCAGTGTTTTCTCAGTAAAATATGCTACAGTGAATTGACTGCCTACAAATACTGGGTCACCCTGTGACTCTATGCTATCAATTTTTTTTAAAAAAAACTATCTTTAACAGGAACTTGAAGACTTTCAAGACAGAAAGGAAGATGGGAAATCGTGCCCTGCTACCTTTGTAAAACCAGGGTCAAGGGCACAATGGGTAAATTAATTAAAGAAGTTGATCCATGTGTAGTATTTATTTGCTCAAAATGTTTAAAAGCCCTAACAAGACAAAGACATTTAGTCTTTCAGTGACCTTGGATTGTCGCAATATGAATGAAATAACCTTTTACATGATTGTAGAATTATCCCTGGCGACTGCCTGGACATTCTAAAGAAATAAGAATGGTGCTTGTAATGTAATTAGTAGTTATTTGGAACACTGCTTTTAATAAATCTGTGATGATGTATTTCATTAACAATCATTCGAAAAGAACATTTTGAAGATTGCCATTGTCCACCAGTGGTAAAATTATACCAAAACAAAGTTCAACAGAACGTTTTAAGAGTTGTGTTTCCATGGAGAAATAGGATAACTGAAAAAAAGCAAAGAAAGATGTAATATTAAATGAATCAACTTTTTTTTCCCTCAAAGGTCTCGGTAAATGGAATAACCATCCTGCATCAGTTTCCTTTTTCCTCTAGTCTGCAACGAATGTCTGTTATAACTCAAGTTTTAGGAGAAGAGAAATTCACTGTGTATTTAAAGGGAGCACCGGAGATGATCATCCAGTTTTGTAGACAAGAGACAGGTATTATGATGAACTAATTAACTAAATCAATGATGAACTATTCAAACAATTATATCTCTTGCCATACTCTTTAACATCCTCACATGAGGTCCAGAATACATGTGGCATTGTGCTTTATATTTACATGCATGCATATGTGCTCTGTATTGGCACATCCACACCCTACCCAGTCTGTGTGCCAGCTGCTTCTAGGCTCCGGCATTGTGATTATTGTCTGTACCAGTGGTTGTACAGGACTCCACTTCTTGACTATGCCACTTTTGAGGGGCCCAAGGCACAGGGCAGGAGTAGTGAGACATTAAGGTAAGTCTGGCAAAGGGAATCTGCCTTGTTTGCATTAGGTTAAAGATGGCCCTACTCCTAAGAGTGAAACTTAAAAAACACTTAACCTTTGTGTTTTGTTTTTGGCTTTAAACCCATGTATCTGACTGTTCAATGAGAGAGGGAGAATAATGTGGTTTTCTTAGATTTTTTTTAGTTAGTTTCTGTTTTCTTCTTGGACTTCCTGATTGGCCTCCAACCCATGCAGTGTCCAGTAGTTGCAACAATGAGTAATAGATATATATATATATATACAAAATGGTCCTAAAAATAGTTTAATTGTGTGTGTTTGTGTTTCAGAACAAAATAACAAATGCTGTATATATGTACACCATATATATTATTCGGAATGGAATTTTACCTTGTCTCAGATCCTTCATTACTCTTTCAACTGTGCCCTGTTGTTAAGCTGTGATCTAAAAAAGTTAGATCTCTTATTAGGAGATGTGTAGCATGGGCTTTCAACCAATAATAATTTTCATTTGTGGTTGAGATAAATCTGAAATGTATTTTGTGTATTTTCTTTCCAAACAGTGCCATCTGATTTCGTAAACACTCTTGACAATTATACAGTCCAAGGATTCAGAGTCATCGGCTTGGCATTTAAGCACATAGAACTACACAGGGAATTAGAGATGGAAAAACTAAGAAGGTAAGTAAATCTAATTTTAAATTTAAACTGAACCTTGCTGTGTACTGGCATCATGCTTAAATTAAAAATGCTGAAAGCAGAGATTAGTTGTTTAGTTTTGCAGAGAATATGCATTATTTGAAAGGCCTACAACCAAGGCAACAAATGCAGTGCTAATGCACAGTGCTAAGAGGAAGCAGGAGTGGGCTACAGACACTATTTATCACAAACAGAAGAGGTAATCAGAAGGACAATGGAGAAAGGCTATAGTGTAGTGAGAGCTGCAAGAAAGATTTTCTGAGCAGTAGATATTTTCCATTCAACCTGGAGTTTGGTTTTATTGGTTATTCACCGCGAGTGGCAGTGGTGACTTCCAAGTTGTGGCAGTTGCAGTCACTGTTCTGAAAAATTGCATTTTGTTGGTTGTATGATTCCCATAGGCAGGATATTGCGTGGCCCTCCGGACCATCATTTAGTATTTTCTTGGTTGATATTATTAGTTTTGACCAACTGGAAGGCATGATTGGCGTTTCCACCAGGACCTATGTTTTGGGACCTCACATCCTATCTGCGAGAAGGTTAGATGTTGTTCTCATGTGCCAATTTATCAGGACACATGGGAATGTTAGATGTTATTCCCATGTGCCAAAATTCAGTCCTTATGACCCACCCTGATCATAGTTTAATTAGAAATTACCTCAAGAATCATTGGAGAGAGGCAATATTTAATTTAGCCATAGACATAGCCTTCACAGTTAACATGTCCATCCCTCATGGCTCGGCACCCTGTATTTAACCTGCCTGGTTATGTCCGTGGACAAAGAAGGAAGATAGCAGATTGAAAAGAGAGCATAAAAGGGTGAAGATAGTAGATGTGGAAGTGATCAGTATAGAGCATAAGAGAGTGAAAGAGTGTGAGAGAGAGTGAATTTGGGCAACAAAGTTGCCTGGAAACGAATGGCCCAAAAAACAACCCATTTGAACATGTCTATTTGACGCACCTAGTGTAAAATCTGTAAAATGACTAGATTTTTAAAATTAAATCCGGGGGCATTTTTTTTTAATCAGCAAAGGGTAGAAAACTATATTAGAAGCGGTACACTAAAAAAGAAAATAATCATACACAGGACACCTGAAGCCACAATTTAGTGTGATTAATCCTTTTTAATAAAATGAGTGAAAAAGAGTAAATAACACAAAACCTTCACTTTTCCTCCCACTGATTTCTGGGCCTAGAAAGTTTTGTCCTCTGAAGTGACTACAAATTCAGGAGGGCATTTTATCTCTGAATAAGTATGTGATGGAGTGTGTGACGGAACTGTCCATCACTGGGGCCCCTGGAGAGGACTGAAAGCAAGCCTGCTACCCGCAGATTATGGACCCTGTCTCCCTGCCTTTTGCCAGCCCCCTGCATCCACAACTCCAGGAGCGACGGAGCTGTGCTGTCGGACTGAACTGGATGCAGACCCGGTTTGGGTCTGGCCCCAGTTCAGTCTTATTTTTAAAAGGGGAGATATGTGACAGAATGACCTGTCATACAAGGCCCCAAGGTAGTCGGAGATGGCTCCAGCCTGGCTGCCAAACAGGCAGGAACTCCATTGTTTAATTAATCCCATCAATAGGATTGCTGATTGGGGATTAAAGGTTGGGCTGAATTCATGTATCTGTTAATTTATGTTAATGAAGTTCTGTGGCTATATCAGTCTATGTTTTACTACAATAAACTGTTCATTCCTGCTGTACTCAGTTCAAGGTAGTTGTGTCTACTTATTGGGTACACATAGCAGGGTTCCAAGGTGCGCATGCTGACTGGTGCTGGAAGTGATTCCGGGGACAACAGGAGGATACATGTGGGTGATCTCTGGGAGTTACTACAGCTCTCTTGGTGAACCCGTTACAAAGTAAAAAATAAATCAATTTATTCCTACAGTAAGTCAAGTAACCAAAAACACACCAGGACCGACTCTGCCACATCGACATCCAAACACACACACACACACACCAGGATAGACTCTGCACATCGACATCCAAACACACACACACACCAGGACAGCTCTGCCACACTGACACCCAAACACACACACCAGGACGGGCTCTCCACACTGACACCCAACACACACACCAGGACGGGCTCTGCCACACTGACACCCAAACACACACACCAGGACTGGCTCTGCCACACTGACAGTTACTATGTAACTATATTTATGTATTAAGTTGGCCAAAATGATTCACGCAATTCAACGTCTTAACTTTGTCCTGTCCTGTCCTGGGTGAAGATATCAGCCCCTCTATTGAGGGCAGGACTTTGAGAATGATTACTTATCCCCTTACACATTAGACCAAGTGTTATAAAGTAATCTAATCTTCCATGTCTGCATTCCATAGGGCACATACTGTTTTAAAAATCGATTGGTGTATTTTCGATTCTGTCACTTTATCTTTTTTATTTTTAAGATTGTCATGGACCCAATGTTGCAGGACAGGGGTTTCTGTTTTTTGGTGGACGTTTTACAGGATATTTGTCATCATAAAGTGTGTATGTTGAGTTGTGTTTGAACTACCCACCGATCAGATAACTCTTTCCATGGTGATTTCTCAGGGCCACAGGGAGCTAGGACAGCGCAATGTGCGTGGGTTTTGGGGTATCTGGTTAGGGTTTGGAGCCCATTTTGCCCAGGCCACCACAGAAGACCAAGTGGGCATCAGTGCCAGGAAGTCTGAGTGGCTTGTTTGCTTTGGTGGGGCTGAGGGGTGTTTTGCCAGGAATGCAGGGAGTTATGGGACGAGGACTTCATGGGGAACTGCAAGTACTGCTGAGTGTGCTATTGTATGCTAATGACCCTTAGATAATCTGGCTGTACTAAAGTGTTCTTGTTTTTCTGGTTTGGACCCGTACATGTAGTCTTGGCTCATGGCGTGAGGTGAAGACTAGAATAATTTGCTATTTTCACAGCTATGATCACTGGCTGTACCTTCGAATCCTGATTAGACACCCTCCTCAAAATTATCTGAACATCTTAGACAACTCTGAATAGTTAGACTTGGTGCGGTAATAGCAGATGGCCCAAAAATTGCAGAGAAAGCAAAGAATCAATGGAGGTGCTCAGCCTGAGTACTAGAAGTCCGTTACAAATTATATTTAGTCATTATAGTGGTTTAGTGTCAGTATTATGACAGGGATATTACAAACAACCCACACAGGACAGATTATATTAAAAGTATGTAATGTGCATTTAGTATTTTTTTCACATTCAAATTATTGTTTAAAATATTTAGGGATCATGTGGAATCTGACCTTATGTTTCTTGGATTTTTAATTATGGAAAATCGACTCAAGCCTGAAACAAAGCCTGTTCTTCAGGAGCTAACATCTGCTAATATAAGAACTGTCATGGTAACTGGTATGTTACATTTGCAGATATGTATCTAACAGATATTTATGTTTTTTATTATATATAATAAGGAAATGTGAGTATACATATCAGCAGCATGTAGGATTCTCTTTATAATGGTTCTAAGTAGTATCTACCTACCTGGAAATTTTCCAGGGTAGGCTACACTGAGGTCCCTTCCTTCTGGAGTAATGGCTTTGTGAGGGAAAAGGGCTAGCTCCCAGACAACGCAATGCAGAATTTATGAGAAAAAAAATAAACAACAATACTCTCCTAAAGGCATACTATCCGAGGACTCCTCAATCCCATATCATAACTATAGACATAAGAGAGTTGGCATCTCCTACTGTCACTCAAGATGGAGAAGCCATGTATAAAAAACAATGTACACCTTATGATTAAATAGCTTTTAGAACCACCTTGAGCAGAAATAACATGAAGTAATTATTTTCTGTATGACTTTAACAGTCTCTCACATTGTTGTAGAAGAATTTTGGCCCAACCTTCTTTACAACAGTGCTTCAGTTCATTGAGGTTTGCAGGCATTTGTTTATGCACAACTCTCTTAAGGTCCTGCCACAGCATTTCAATCTGGTTGAGGTCTGGACTTTAACTGGGCCATTGCCACAGCTTCATTCTTTCTTTTTCAGCCATTCAGATTTGAAGCTGTGCTTGGGATCATTGTCCTGTTGCATGACTTAATTATCGGCCAAGCTTTAGCTGTCGGACAGATTACCTCACTTTTTACTCTAGAATAATTTGGTATACAGAGGGGTTCATGGTTGACTCAATGGCTGTGAGGTTCTCATGTCCTTTGGCTGCAAAACAAGTGCAAATCGTCACCCATCCACCACTGTACTTGATAGTTGGTATGAGGTTTGGGTTTTTTGCAATTTCTCTGAGCATTGCACAGCCTGACCGTTGGCTGGGACATCCACTCCTGGGAAGATTGGCAGCTGTCTTGAATGTCGAACACTTTTGAATAATCGTCCTCACTGTAGAATGATGGACTTTAAATTGTTTGGAAATGGCTTTTATAACCCCTCCCAGATGATTGCCTCCCGTGACCACATTGCAAATGTTTCCTGTATCGCAGGAGATTGTTTTTTTCATTTCAAAAGTTTCTCCAGTTGTAAAACTGGAAAAACCACTTGGTTTCTGGGGATTCGATAGACATGTATTACAACTATAGCACATAAAGAAGCCCTTCACTTGAACATGCCCTGCTGGATTCTATTTTCTATGAAGCTAGGGGCTAGAATGTTCTTTACATTTCTAGATAATCTGGCGCCTCTCTGGTATATATATTGAGTATCTTGCCTATTTCCTCTATAATTGCACCCAATTTATCTTTGATAACCTGTATTTACTCAAATTCGTACAATTGCACCTGATACATGTGAACTGACTTTTTGATACTCCCTCAAGCCACCATCATTGTAGCACTGTCAAAGCAGTATATGTATATATATATGTATGTATGTATGTATATATGTATATATATACACACACACACACGTCCTGCCAAGTATGGTCCTTGACTATTGATGTATATGTCCTAGTTAAAAAATGTCCCCAGATCTCCACAATCATCAATTCCTGTCAGTTGAACTGTGTTATAACTGCTGCAGAGCCAATCAAGAGTGGGCTGATGGTGATTTAAGGAATGATCTGATCATTATGCCACAGAGAGAGTTGGGTCATCCAAGGTAAAAAGAAAACCACACACACATTGTAAACAAAAAGCCCAAACATTTTATTTGTTTAAAACATAACTTGGATGGGTAAGTAGGTTTGAGCTCCTCTGGCATTTTGCTTTCGGGAAATAAATAGTTTGAGGTTATTTTGATGTTTAGTGGTAGTTTTAACCCCTAGGAACATGATGTATGCCTTTCTGGTTCAACCGTGAAAAACATATTTAAACTTTTTTGCACTCATGATTTAAGGGTCTTTTGTGACTGTGTATACCTCAAACATATGATAACTATGTGCTTAGGAGAAGTGTGATATTAATTGTTTTGAGTCTTTGTTCTTGTTCCAAGTAGCCCAGCATGCAACATTCATTCAAAAGCATAACTGAAAGGTAAAAAGGTAGAACAAAAACCTAAAAATTCTGTGTTCCAGTGGGTCACGTAGAAAGGTAAGTGAGGCATCTTGAAAATCTTGAAGGTGTGTGCTTTTAGGGAATATGTACTTTTATGAGGTTAAATTTAACCTCTGCTGTGTCTCAAATTAGACATTGGCTTATTAAAGAGGCCTGTCAAAATTCCATGTTTGAAAACTGAATTGTGCATGTTCCGATTTTGACCCCACAACAACTGATAAACATGACTTACCCATGCATGTGAGACATTGCTGTACCCAGGGGATGATACTGAATACAAATTGAAAACTTTTATATTCTTTCACATATCCCCTCAGAAATAAAAGATGGTGAAACTGCAAAGTGGTTGTGAAAAATGCTTTCTTTTTTGTTACACAAACTGTGAAAGGTGCTGATGTGGAACATGCCAATATGCCTCTAATGAGATTCCCTGTGCTGTATAGTATAAAAAAAATATGCACTGTAAATATGGCTCTGCTGTGCCCTTCCAAGTTTGAAAACTGAAATGCACATGTCCAGAAATTGCATGTACCTTGAGAAAGAAATGTACTGAAATACTTTGTTTATATATATATATATTGTGTTTGTGACAATGAAAAAATATATATATATACTGCACTATTTGTGATGGGAGTTATTGTGTACCATCGTCTGTGTCTGGCTCAGCATACAGTTATAGCAATGGTGTACTACCATCAGTGCCTGGCTTGGTATGTAGTGGTGGGAGTCATGCTGTACCATCTGTGTATGGCTTTCTATATAATAAGTTATACCATACCACCGTCTTTGTCTTGCTCACTCTATAACGATAGGTGTTATGCTGTGCCACTGTCTGGATATATAATGGTAGAAGTCATGCTGCACAACTGTCCATGTCTGGCTCAGCATATAGTATTGTGAGTTATGCGGTTCCACCCTCAGTGTCTGCCTTACTGTAAATCATATGATTAAGAAATTATATGATTATGAAATATGCTGTGCCATTTGTTTTGTGAGTGTATTTTAATAAATATATCACTGGCATTTATGTTGAAGACAGTGTCACGGTATACACTTGTAACAGACCTACAGTCTCGTATTTTGTTTTAAAGAACAATTTCGAGTGGCCGTAGGAGATGCCAACTCTCTTATGTCTCTAACTCCAGACAGCCTTTAGTCAGTGGGGTCTAGATAGGGTGCTGAGATAAATTGGTGGAACGTGAGCAGGTCAAATACACATCATGTGCTCATGGAAAGAAGAAATTAATCCATGGACGTGGGGCCTATGAACACCTATTAACAATGCTGTACAGATAAGTTGTGCATTTGAAAAAGATAAAGTTAAATGCTGATGGTGCAATATAAAAATTATATAGATGTGAAACTAATACAATGATATAATATATATATAATAATTTAGATGGGGAAAAAAATATCTGGGTAATGAGAAACAAACTTTTTTTTTTTAGTATAAGCATTAGTGTTTATTTTGAACATGATCATATATGTCTCCTAATATTGAAAACTGATTTATGTGGTTTTATCTAATCAAAGCTTTTTTTCCCTTCTTCTTCAATATATATATATGAAGGTGATAATATTCATACAGCCTGTACTGTTGGAATAAACTCTGGGATGGTCCCAGGCTATGCTAATTTATTACTAATAGATGCTACCAACCCAGAGGAAGACTCTCCAGCATCATTTGTGGTCCAACTAGTGGAAAAGAACCAAGAGGAGGAGAATACACCAAATGTAGGTTCAACATTGTTACAATTTTTCGCTCGTGTAATCAACTGGGAGGTTAGCATCTAATTATATCATGTGATCTGCTCTACAGCAGACCCACATGTGCTTCAGAAGCTGACAACTTCTTATCAAGAAGGAATACACTGATAAAAGGCATATCATGGGGCAGTGTGTCATATAGGGGGGTATAAGGCATTTCTGGGGCAGAGTGGCAAGCCTGGGGGCAGATGTGTATAACTTGGGGGGAAGGTTGGAAAATAAAAGGAATTAAAAACAAAATCTTTTTCTCAATCAATCTTATTAAACAAACAGTTTACATGAATTAACATTTACTGGTAAAACTTTTTTCCTATAGGGTTGTCCTATATTCAGGCTTTTTCTTTTTTTCCTAAATTAATATTCAGATTTTGGGGGTCATCTTATAATCAAGCAAATACGGTAGTAATGCAGGTTATCATTGATAAAAACCCAGATTTATGTGTAAACCAGGAGGCTGCCATTATTGTCATATGATAATCTTGCTGGTCTCAAAAATCACACCATTGATTTTTTTTTTTTATGTCAATGCTAGTGATGTCCATTCCTCCATAGACTTTTATTATTTAGAGTGTGGTTTGGAGATTAAGACTGAACCATTCTATTGTTTGTCAAAAGCATTATAAGGAGTGAGGATGGGCTGAATTAACTGAGCTGCAGCACATTCAATTGCTAGTATGCAGCTGTCTGAAAACCTTATATTATGCAAAAACTGGAGCTATTTAAAAAAAGAAAAACGGCAGAATATTTTTTAATCCTAGTTTTTAAAAAAAGCTGGGAGCTCCCCTTTAATCTTCTGTATTAGCTTATCTTAATTTATCACAATTTTTACATATTTTTTTTAAACTGCCATATGTTTTATTTTTATTTTTTTTTTACTTTTTTTCCCTGGATATATACTGAATATATTGCAGATGAAAGTAATACAGGTTGCGTTGAGTGGTAATGAAATATTTTGCAGTCAAGATGCAAGATTAGGCAAGTATCATTATGCCATAACTGGAAAATCCTATCAAATTGTCAGCAAACACTTCCCTAATTTGGTATCACATGTAAGTATCAAAATCATAAGCATTTCAAAACCCTTTTGATTTTCACTTTATAGAAAAATAAATTGAAACAAAAAAATGACAGGTATCTTCTTTTAATTGTAATTATTTTGTCAATTTCTAAGCCAATCATCTTTTCTGTGATATGAACTTCCATTATTATTCTACATCTGAACCCAGTATAGTATGCTCCACTTATATCCATTCAGGTATTAAGACCCAGGTGACTTGTAGCATACATATTTTTCAGACAATGGATTGAATTTAAGAACTTTCAGAAAAAATAAAGAAGCCAAAAATTTAAATGGCAGTTACTGAGCTTAATTATATATTAATAGCAAGAAAAGAAAAAAAAGTTTTACTGCAATTTTAGTTTTTTTATGCAGATCCTTCTCAATGGGACAATCTTTGCTAGAATGACTCCAAGACAAAAATCTAATGTTATAGAAGATTTGCAAAAGATGAAGTAAGTTCTTCAGAGATGGTTTAAACCAAAAGCTGAATGCAAAATGAGATATTGTATAAAATCTGCAAGATCTATTCAATGACTATAATGTGAAATCACATGTATGATATTTACAAACCATTTTGTTCTATATGTTATATAGTATTTTATATATTTGCAAAAGAACATGTCCCTCTCACTCGGGCTGCCCCATATCTCTGGAATCTACTCCCAACAAACCTTCAGCATTCACCCTCCTTTCCAACATTCAAGAAACATCTCAAAACCCACTTCTTCAGTGAAGCCGCACCATCTTAGCTGCTAGAACTTCCTTGTCATTGATAAAACCTCCATACTACCTCTCACCTTTTCTCTGTGCCTCATGTTTGTCACCCCATTCACCCCAAGTGTTGCGCAAAAAAAATAAAATATATATTTTGAACTTATGAAGTGGCAATACATTGAATTCCACCAAAAACAACACAAAGTGTATCCCACAGAAAATAAATTTGAGCAATACTTATATTTCTCTCAATTGTTAAACAGGACATCCATCCGTTGTGTCATGGGAACATATTAGCATGTGAAAAAAACAAAACAAACAGAGATCATAGTGCTTTCCGTCTTTAGGTAAATATGTATCAAGCGCTTCCCCCAGGATATTAACGCACTCATATAAACTTGAGATAATCAGCTTGTTCGGACTTGTTCGAACACACAGCAAGAAATTCTAGCTTTCTAACCATCAGCCGTATTTCTACGGAGAGTCTTCCCTCCGTTTCTGTGTCTCAATCGATTATCGGTCCATACGGTGATGTATCGAAAGGAGGATACGAATGGAGAGGCAAGATGTAAAATATACGAAGAATTTATTGTATAAAATAAAGTGCAGTATGCTCACATTAAAGATCTATTTCTCCAGTGTCAGAGTCTCTCTGGTTTTCTCCAGCTGAAACGACTTCCGGATACAGCGTAATGACGTCAACACGCAGACGCGTTTCGCCCAATCAGGCTTCCTCAGTAGCATGTCGACTTGCTCTCTCCACCCTCCATAAATACTTTGTTCCGTGTGTGTTGTACTCGTTCCCTTAGGTCATATTATGTCATAGTCTTTCACAACAGTTTGTGCAGAACCAATTACAAAGTAGAAATCAGTCAATCTGGAGCATACAATATTTTGGTCCAGAAGACATAAAATCAAATATATATTATAAAGTGCATTACATGTAAGTTTGTAAACAATAATTATCCTGCCCTCCGATGAGGCACAGAGATGCTGCGATCTCTATGCAGGTCTGTGAGGACCTGCATAGAGATCACAGTGTGATCGGTGCAGGGGGATCGCGGGGAGGGGAGTGAGAAACCATGTCTCTCACTCCCCCTCCTGTCCAGTAACAGAAAAGCTGGAAAAAAAAGTTAATTCATTAAAAAAACAATATTAAATAAATCATTAAAATAATAATATAAATAATACAAAAAAACTTATAATGTGAGCTGTGATGTCATTGTGACATCACTGGCATGTTCAGGAGGTCCCTAAGAGGACCTCTAACCATTTCTGTGTTAAAAAATACAACAAAAATGTAAAAAAACCTTACTTCCCATTGCCCTAGCATAACATCTAGCCAGTATAACCCTCCTGCCCCTGTTCACAACCCCAAAACCCGTTAAGCCATAGGCATAAAAAGTATACAAAATTGTACACCTCATAGTATGAGTCTGGAAAATCTATATAAATTAGGTATTTCTGAAATCAGGACACCTGAATTGATAAACTTGGAGGGGATTTTCCATCACTTTACCTAATTTTCTGAGGATTCAGAGGGAAAATGTAAAAAAAAAATAGTTTTTTTTCTAATCTTCGCTAGTTTTTACTAAATTTCTCATTCTCAATTTTCAGCTAATTATCCAACTATGGTATCAAACGAAAGCTCTATCTCTCCTTGAAAAAACCATATATAGTTTACATGGGTACACTATTCACAGGAAAGGAGAATAATCGCTAAACCGACATACCCCAAAAATGGCAAAATTGCTCCGGGCTTTGAGGTACCAAAAACTCCTGGGATTGAAGGGGTTAACAAGATGTACACTGACACCTGATTCCTGTACTTGTGACATTTACTAGTTCCTACAAAAATACCTCCCCCAATATTTGTACGTTCTAAACACAAACCCCAAATGGTCTGAACTACTGTTATTCTTCCTCATTTCTCTATGAAGACTCAATTTAGTTTTATGACATCCAAGACCTATCAGAAAAGAAGGATAAAGAGTTTTAGGGAGACCTGGGAGTAGAACTTGAGTCTTATTTCTAAATCCTACCATTTTATCAATACAATACTCAGTGCAATATAACACGTTGAATCTTGTACATAACTATTGATAAGATCAATATAAGAGTTCCGTTTATAACACTGAAATAGAATAACAAAGGATAGAAAAACAAACATTTGTAAAATTAGACTTTGTTTAAAACTTCCTGTTTTCTCTGTGTTAAAATACTTGTTAATTATACAATCTAAATAAGCAACATAAAATACAACAAAACAAGTATCTGAAATATAAAATTACTAGGAGAATATCAGTCTTTTAAATCTTTTGGTGGAGGAGCAAGCTTGCAATGGGAGATATGGATCCAAGAAACAAATTCAGAAATTTCAACTGCAGTCTGTGTTGTACATAATATTTGATAAGCTCCTTTCCACTGTGGTTCCTTTGGAAACTGTTAATAAGGACCAAGTCTCTAGATTGGATATGGTGCACATTTTTCTTCATATATTGTTGGCTGTACAGCTTTGACCTGTAGATGTCGAGACTCCAATGCTTTAATTAGTGGCATATCCACATTTATAAATTGTCCTCTTGTATGCAACATAGATTTTGATAGCAAATAAGAACCTTTCGGCCCATCCACTGTCCATTTTCCCAATATAAGGCTCATATCCCAATTAGCCCACGGTCCCGTCCTAGACTCAAGAGCCACATGCCCATGTCCTGTATTTTACATTTCCTCACCGTACCAGCATTTACCACTTCCGTTGATAGGTGGCTCCATACATCTACCACATAACCCTGTAAAGAAAACTTCCTTACATTACATCTAAATACACATTGCATTGGCATACTTATTACATAGACTAAAAGTACAAATATACTTAGAGAATACAAGCACAAGATTTTTGTAATTATTTTCATTTAAGTGTGAAAAAGAAAGTGGTTAGAAATTTTAATTCCATGGGATAGAATCTAGATGGATGTGATCCTGTCTCTGTGGATTTAGAAGCCACAAAGATTTTCTTATTACTTTAACTGCAGTTTTGCACTAAATTTGAATTGCAATAAAAATAAATTTATAACCTAAATGAATCCCCTAGCTACTAGGTCAAGTCATGACTTTATGTGAACATTCTTGTTACGAAGTACCCAGTCACCAGGCGTTCAACTTTGTTTCAGATCAGAGTTCTGGTGGCTTGAGAACCCTGTTAAGATATAACTCAAACCATAATAGTTAGTTTATCAATATTCTAATACAATATGACATTGCACGTATATAAATATACTTGACATATGAATGTCGTTGTATCCTAAACTGATATTTCATGCAACAAAAAATACAATCACAAAAAAAGAAACAATAATTACAACACGCAAAAAAAAAATAAAATAAAAATTATACCCAAAACATCAAAACAAAAATGACAGATCAATCCCTTCCCAATACCGTGTACTTCTCTCCTTAACATACACATCTTTTAAAGCATCAATAATCAAAGTACTTACAGACTCAACTGATAACAAAATGTGTTTTGCTGACTTTAAACACCTAGCATTCCACAAATAATATATAACAATGGCATTAATTACATACAGCGTACTTTTATTAATATTACCCGGGATTTTAAATTCACCATATACCAATTGTACATATGACTGATTTTTAAGATGAGACATCTTTAAATATGTTGCCATCACATCCCATATTTTTTTACTGAATAGACACTCACACAAGAAATGGGACATGGTTTCTAAGATATCTGTACATTCATCCCTTGGGCAATTTCGATCCACCAAATTCATAAATTTTAAATTGGATCTAACATACAATTTACCATGAAAACAAAGCCAAATAGTGTCTCTCATCTTAACCGGAACCCTTGTGCTCGTGACATTTTGTATGGCATTTTTAACTAAGATAGTAGGGCAATCTTTCAAAACAAGCTGTGCACCGTAATACTTGATTAGGATACTTTTATACAATATTTTCCTGTCAAATTGAATAAAATCATTAAAAGAAATTTGCCATTTCAGCAATAAACGAATACATTGCTGAGCATAGACAGCGCGTGGTTTATATCTACCAGACATCCTCTTAATCTTTTCACCACTTACCCAAACACCTACAAAATCCACTATCTGTTTCTTATACAGAACCCCCCATAAATTTGTTCTACCAGATTTAAAAAAACATAAATTCTTACTTAGAAATAATAAATTGAAAAATAATTCAGGGCACACCATACCCAAACCCCCGTCTTTCCTGGGAACATTCCTATGTAACATTTCTCTAAATGATGTTTAACCGATTTCCCCATATAAACTGAAAAAACAAACCTGTTATTCTAACCACCAAATTTTCAGGTAGGGGGAAAACAAAACTGGTATAGATAAATATCGGAAGGAGAAACCGTTTAATGGCTTGAATTTTCCTTTCAAAGGACAATTTCCAGTGCTTCCATTTTTGAATTTTAGCAAATTTCTAACCTCCCTTCCCAATTTCTTTGGCCTATATCCTCTACACATCCAAATGTGATCCCTAAGACTTTAATAGGTTCTTCCTTCCTTTTAAAACAGATCGGAAATGCTTCTGTTTGATTCCCAATCCAAAGAGCCTCACTTTTATCCTCATTAACCATAGAATTTGAAACTTTAGAGTAAATGTCTAATTCTCGCTGTAATACCCTATTATCACCATCAGATTTTAAAAAAACAGTAATATCATCTGCATAAGCACAGAGTTTGACATACTCTGAGGCACCTCCTAACTTCACTTCCATCCCTACAACATCCTGATGCCCTTGAATTTTCCTTAACAAAGGGTCAATGCTGAAAACATAAAGTAAAGGGCTCATGGGACAACCCTGACGTACACCAGATTTAATCTGAAAAGATTGACCCAAATTACCATTAATCAAAGGAAAACTTTCTGCTTCTTTATATAAGATTTCCAACCATTTAATAAAAGTCTCAGGAATACCATAATTTAACAAGGTCTCAAATAAAAATCCATGATGTACCCGGTCAAAGGCTTTGGTTTGATCCAGCCCAACCAAGTACACACCTTCTCTCTGCTGTTTTGCGTGTTCTATCACCTCTCTCACCAATAATAGTGTATCTTGTATTCTACGATTTTTAACTGCACATGACTGACATGGACTTATCAATGCATCTGCTACCACACTGAGCCTTGACGACATAATTTTTGCAAGTATTTTATAATCAGTGTTTAATAAAGACAGCGGACGCCAATTCTTTAACTCAGCCAAATCACCGCGTTTAGACAAAAGAACTAAAATAGAGGTGTACTGAGATGGAGTTAACTGTCCCAAAGTTAACACCTCATTATACAACATTACTAGATCAGGTATCAAAATATCAGAAAAAGCCCGATAAAATTCAACACTTAGCCCATCCGAACCTGGACTTTTTTTTGTGGCCAAGGAATTGATACTCATTTTAATTTCATCTTCCGTTACAGGTCTAATCATTTCCACAGCCTCATTTATATCTAATACCGGAGTATCCACATCTTGTAAATACATTTGTATTTCACTCCTATCTATATCTTGTTTTGCAAACAGTTTTCCAAAATACGATGTAGCAATATCCCGAATTTTCCTTCCCTCTGTTTGGATATGTCCATCTTTGTCTACCAATCCTGATATGGTTTTCTTACCAATTCGTTCTTTACAAGCTTCAAATGGATCAGGAACAGAAAACCCCCAACTATCAAATTTATTCTCCGCCTTCAACAAGTTCATACGATCATATTGAAGTTTCCTCATTTTATCTTTTATTCCAGCAATATGGTCTAAGTTTATACTCTCCCCATTATTAACCCTGGAGTATAATCTACTTAATTTAAGTCTTAGGGCGAGGTACTGCATGTATTGAGCATTTCCTTCCTTTCGGGCTTTGGACTTAAAAAACCCTTTAATATCAGTTTTAATATGTTCCCACCAGCTTGACATAGTGTCGTATAAACACTGTGTAGATTTCCTATGAGCGTAATACTGTATAAATTCTTGTTTAACTTGCTCATTATCTAGTGTTCTTACATTTAGTTTCCAAATACCTTTGCCGTACAATATCCCATCCTTTACTTTTAAAGTCAGGACAATCATAACATGATCTGAAAATTCTACTGGGAGGAGCTGAAAGTCAAAAGATAAAGACTGACTTTTTACATATATCCTTTCTATACGACTTGCCCATTTCCCTTTATGATAGGTAAATCCACGCTCCGTTGGGTAATTATACTTAAAGGTATCCACAAGACCCACTTGACCAATCAGTTTTTTTAAGAAATTTTCATCATATTTTAGGTTCTTATAATGACTATTGCGATCCTCGTTATTCACTACGCAATTAAAATCACCACCCATCACTAATACTTTAGAGGTGAAACAATATGGCTTAATATTTGTAAACAATTCCTTCCTACCTACTAACGTTTGAGGAGCATAAACATTAATTATACGGTAATTCACATTATTCAATGTCATATCCAACAATAAACATCTACCCTCAATAACCTCAATGATACGGTCGATTGTAAAATTATCATCATCAAAATAACCATCATAGTTATCGAGTCCAAAAGACCAGTAAGACGGCCCATGTGTCCATTCTCTTTTAGCACGCAAGACATCATTTTTATTCCTCAGTCTGGTTTCCTGTAAAAAACACACATCAAAAGGTTCATCCTGCAAAAATCTATATACTAAATTTCTCCTCTCACTAGTTCTTAAACTATTAGTATTAAAAGAACAGATCCGTAGAGACATATGATCTATATAAATTCATCATTTTTTCTTTTACCCCCAACATTGTCCCCTTGGGAGCCCCATCTCTTAAATGAGACAGATACAGTCTCTTCTTCATCACAGGACCTCATTAATTCTTCTATGGATCCTTCTTTCCAAAATGGTCCTTCCTTTCTTTTAAGTTCAGTAGCATCTCCTGAGGATTCCTCTAGGCCAGCATAACGGCCGGCAGTTATCTTGAAAGGAAGTCCTTGAAAATTGCTTTTCTGCTTATGTAATCCTAAATGTCTTGACTTTCTCTTTCCCTTTCCCAACTGGAAATCGTTGAGTTGCTGGGGGATCATGCACTTCCCCTGTATTTCCTTTTATTGTGACATTTTCTGGTTCTGTAGCGAGATCTTTCTGATGGTCAGTTGGATTTTGTCCCTTGTCAGTTATCGGCTCATCCATTGCTTCATTAAGTATATACCTTCCAGATCCAACTCAGCCTCCTCTATTTTGTTGTGGGAGGCTTCTGGACACTCTTTGAAGGTATGACCTTGAACAGAACATAAATTACAGATAACGTCTTGCTTGCATTCTGACCTGGTATGACCCAAACAGTTACATTGTGAACATTTAATCTTGTCACAGCTATAGGCCAGATGCCTTATTGACCCACATTTATAGAAGACTCTAGGTTGTCCAGGGTAATAACATATGCCTCTGTCAGAACCAATGAAAAAGCTGTGCGGTAGATGGTGAGTAACGCCTCCTGTCTGCCATAACTTGACTAGCATCTTCCATCCTCCGTTCCACAGACCATTTTCATCCAATATTTTTTGGGGTGCATTCATAACAGTACAATGCCTGTTTATCCAGTACATGATGTCTGCTAATGCCACTATCTCTGTTTGAAACAGGAGCGTAACAGAGACTGTAACCTGTCTTGTAAGCTGAACAAGTTTTATGTTCTTCCAGATAATATCATTTTTTGTCCGATGAAAAATCTCCCAAAACATATCGAGGTTCTGCTCCAACTTAAAGCTAATATCAAACTGCCTTGAACCAGGAAAGTTAATAAGGGCAAATATATCCTCTGCAGAGAAGCCCATAAAGTCTATTAAGAGTCCACGACCAATTACTTTTCTGTCTGGAATATCCGTCTCTTGTCCAGTGAATAGAAGTCGCACAGCATTCTTGCGTCCTGGAGTATCTCCTCTTGGCCGTGCAACACTTGAAAATGATTTACCACTAACTCTAGAAAGAGTTATATCTGCACTTATCTGAGTGCTGGCTGATTCACTTGTTCTTGAAATCAGTTCAGTCCTTGAATCCAGTCCATGTTGTTGTTCTTCTGAGTTTGCTTTATTAGCATCAGTTTGTACATTACTCCTTCCACCCAGCTTTTGTGCTGCAAATGGCGTATTCTCTGTTGTATGTCCACTTGTTGAAACAGATAATTCCTTTAGGTTGCGCTCAGCACTTGTTTCAGGCCCCAAACTTTGTTCAGAGCCAACTAACAGATTAGAGCTGCATACTTCTTGCCCTTCACCTCTTCCCTCTTGCATAGGTTGCGGCTCTGGGTGTAAATCCTTTGTATTCTTCTCCATTAGCCTTTCCACAACACACTTTATATTCCTTGATCTTAAACTGTGTATTCGGATTTCACTTGGACACTCAGGAGTTAAAATGCTGGTGTTGGAGGCTGCAGACTGAGCTGGGATTACTGAACTGGTTTCACCTGATGAGACAGCCTCACAGGGTCTCTCACGTTCAGTTAGTTCTTGTGATTCTGGAATCTGTGCAGATATTTCAACCACATCCATTTCACCAGACAAAGTGGCAGGTACAGGACACATTTTCTCTGATAATTTCTTTATTATTTTCTCAACACCTTTAACTTTCACTGACTGTATTGGCAAACTCTTAATCTTTAATGGGTTTGTCTTTTGCATTTGGTAAAGTTTAGTTTCCTCTCCTTGAACTTCACCTTTTAGCTTTTCAATCTCTGCAGCCTTTTCACTTATTCCTTTCTGCAGAGACATAAGCTCAGCATTAATCTGATCAATTTGTTGCAATAATTCAGCTTTCTTACATTGCTCTGTTAGTTTCTCCTCTTTTGTTACCAAAACTTGCTTTTGCTGGCTCATGTCTTTAAACATTACACACAACTCCTGATGATTCTGAGAGGCATCAGCCAGCTTCTTATCCAGAACAGACAATGATTTCCTGATAGAACTTTCCTTAAACTTCTTACTCACATTTACTGTGACATTTTGGCCTTCATCCAGTTTTAGGCCTGGGACTGGATTCAGCATAGTATCCAAAACAGAACCACTCCCTCCTGGGTCTGAGGGCATCCTCAGCCCCCCTCCAAGAGCACATTCACACAGCCCTTGAATGTATAAAGTGGATATAGAGGCAAAGGTGATAATTGTTAACCTTGTTTGCATGTGCCTACCCAGAATCCCTTGTGGTTTTGAAAGCACCATAAGGTTTCTGAGGGAAAAACAAGCCTTCTGGCTTGTCTGGTGTGTGTAGATGAGTGTTTAATAATACTTCTACTACCCCTTAAAATTTAAGTGGAAGGGTTTCCATCACCTTTTACCCACCATAACTTATGTAATGGAACTATTCCAATGAAGTGATATGGGTTTATTCTGTTATATATTTTCCAAGTCCAATCTGCTTAATCCATTTTACATGCATTATAACTATATCCATGTTCCTATCCAACATTCATTCACACTTCATTCGTATCACACACACACTGGTTAAACAGATTGGAGTAGAAACAACTTTTACAATAGCAGTTATCTTATGCACATTGTATTCACAATGAGTGTTATAACTACCATGCAACTTTGCTTGCTGCAAACTCTTTAGTAGAATTTCTTTTCTTTTTTTCTTTTTCCTAACCTGAATGACAACTATTTCATAGTTTACCTCACAGTTTTCCCCAGCTGGCCAGGCTGAGGCAACTTTCAGGCATCCTATACATACTTAAAAACATTACTCCAGGGGATTTTCAAAACTTAATCCCCAAAATACAAATAAGAAAAACTAATATCAAGTTACAAAAATATTATTTTGCCTATTTCGTTTAAATATGCATTTCCTGTACACCACTTTAACAATAATCAAATAATTAGGCTGTTATCTGCTAGTATAATTGTGCATTGGCTTTATGGTGGAACAAGGCTACAATCTCTTTCAATGTTCCTTTATGCACAGAATAGGCAAATTGACACTTACAATAACTACAAATCTCTTATCCACTTCCTAGGATGTCCAAATTAATATCTGACAACAATTATAGAGCAATCAAACAACTGTTTTTCTTTACCCAATGAAAACATCATACCAGTTACAAATCATTCATACAACCACCACCACTAGCAGCCCATCCCATGCTTCCACTACTTTTATTGATTTTTTTTAAATACATCCTTTTACTTTCATTACTCACAAACACTCATAATAGTTTTGTGCACATCTTAGAAAGGAAAATATATACATACATGCATTCTTTACTCCTATTGCATTCTTATTCACACACATACAAGGGTGATGTCATTTCTTCAGTTTTCTGCACCTTTATTCTTAGAGAGGCATGCCAGTAATTCTAAACACTTTTATTTAATCATTTTTCTTAGACTTTTGCATTATGTGCCAATTTCATATTACATTTAATCAAGGGTACCATCTCAGGGAATTGCAGTTTCACATAATTCCCCAATTTGCTCCAATAAATAATTTTATATACCTCACGTGAATTCCTGGTAATTAAATACCTAACCGGGATTCCCTTTTCCTGGGACCACCACTTCCTTGGAACTTATTTTGCACCATCATACACCAAGAACTTATTTTTCCTGGACCAGACACAATTAGACACAATTATCTACTTGCGCTTGCTCCAAATCCACTACATCAACGTCACCACGGCCAGTCTCCTCCCTTAAAGATATTTATATTAATATCCGGCATATAACCTGACCGTCCTTCAACCATCCTCAGGGGTCTTATGTGTACCACTTCATTCAGTCCTCAATTTAACACGCAACTGGGTTTTCCTCAGACCACCCTTGCACTCAAGATACCCTGGTCAACACCAGAAAGGGTAGCAGGGGTCTTGGGGCAGCTGCAGTCTGATTATTACCCAGTCCCGACCCACCTGGGTCTCAGTCACACAGCACAGTTCCAATACCCCTGACCTAGGTCACCTATACAACCTTAATATTAACGTTTATACATTCAAAGTAAAAAGATCCCGTCACCAGGAATATCTTACCTTCCATGGGAACGATACCACTCACAGGAGACACAAACAATAGACATTTCAAAACGTGTCTTACCTTAATAGTGTGCTGGGTTTGTGTGTCCTGGAGAGAGTCCCAAGGAAGGTACAGCTGCAGGGAGATCTGCACAAAAGCAGGCAGATCTGACAGCTTTACATTTTCACACACTATATATACATTGATAACAAACGAAAATTTGTAAACTCCTACTAAAGGCTGGCACAATTGTAATATCTTCGGGTTTACCATAAAAGGCAACAACCTAACCTACATAACATTTCATGTTATCTAAAGCAGACATCCTGTGCCCTGAAGTTGGCCCCAAGTCTACACTTATGGTACCTCTCAGTGCATCAGACTCTTATCACCAAAATGCAGAAAACAGTTAACCTCTTGTCAGGCATCACCTAGAATCCCACAGACTGCAAGGCATGGCTGCCCCTTTAAGAGTCCTGGCTGGACTTAAACTCACTAAGTCATCACCTAGTTCTGTTATGGACTGAACCCCGCCTCTCTCACCTGGCCTCATCATCAGGCTTTAACCCCTTCAATCCCAGGGTGTTTTTGGTACCTCAAAGCCAGGAGCAATTTTGCCGTTTTTGCGTTATGTGGGTTCAGCGATTATTCTCTTTTCCTGTGAATAATGTACCCATGTAAACTATATATTGTTTTTTTTCAAGGAGAGATAGAGCTTTCTTATGATACCATAGTTGGATGATTAGCTGAAACTTTTTTTTTTTTTAATTTGCCCTCTGAATCCTCACAAAATTAGGTAAGGTGATGGAAAACCCCCTCCAAGTTTATCAATTCAGGTGTCCTGATTTCCGAAATACCTAACTTATATAGATTTTCCATACTTTCCCAGCACCAGGGATACTATAAGGTGTACATTTTTTGTATAACTTTTATGACTATGGCTTAACAGGTTTGGGGGTTGTGAACGGGGGCAGGAGGGTTATACTGGCTAGATGTTATGCTAGGGATGTAAGGTTTTTAATTTTTTTATTATCTTTTTTCTATATATTTTTTTTATTTTATTTTTTTATTTTTTGCATTTTGTATTTATATTTTTTTATACAAAAATGGTTAGAGGTCTTAGGATAATGACATCACACACATTATGTATTTTTATTAATATTTATATTATTATTTTAATGATTTTTTTATTATTATTATTTTAAATGAATACTTTTTTTTCTGCTTTTCTGTTTCAGGACGGGAGGGGGTGTGAGAGACATGGTTTCTCACTCCTCTCCCCGCGATCCCCCTGCACAGATCACACTGTGATCTCTATGCAGGTCCTCACAGACGTGCATAGAGATCGCAGCGTCTGTGCCTCATGGGAAGACAAGATATCCCCTACAGGGGATATCCTGTCCTCCAATGAACTTCCGGGTTACGTCAGCAGTGACGCAACCCAGAAGGGAATGCCCGATCACGCGTTTGAAACTGCGCGATCGCAAGATCGGGCAGTTTGAAATGTAACAGCTTTCCGGCTTTCATGCTGGGAGCTGTTACAGCAGATCGGACAGCAGAAAGCCTGCGATGCCGGCTTCTGCTGTCAGTGGGGAGTCCAGGCTGTGAAACGACAGCCTGATCTTCCGTGCAGCGGCAGGGATGTCCATAGGGGTTTTTTACTAGGCATTTTTTGGATGTCCCGGTACGTCCATAGGGGATTGAAGGGGTTAAAAGATCAGCCTCGCTGCTAGCCCAGTATCTGCTTGTTGTTTTTGCTTCTGGATGCGCTGTGATTATATGCCTGATTTCCTGGACTTTGACCTTTGCTCCAGACCGTTTGTGAACCTTGTCTGCCAGCCCTGACCTCTGCTTATGTTTGACTCTGCTTCTGGATATCCCCTGTCTGTACTGCATACCTGTTTTGCCCCCGTGCACAATCTCACTGCTCTAGTGATTTCTCCATACTGTCTCTCTGAGCAGTGTTATTTTGCAAGGGTGTGTGCCATCTTCCACAACTGGGCTCCAGCTCCTGGTGAGTCCTGACACCTCTTCTTACCCACACTCTCCACATCCTAAGATTCCACAACATTGTATTACATAATTATGAGATCCTGCCGGAGAAGCGGGTGCGAGGAACATAATAACGCAAGAAAAAAAAAAGGGAAGGTGGGGAAACAAGGAAGGAAACAAAGAGAAGGGAACACGTGTAGTGTGTGCGTGATGTGTAGCGGAATGGGAGGCAGCGGCAAGCCATGCTGCACAAAAAAAAAAATATATATATAAATAAACAGCGCTCCGAGGTCGACAGAAGCAACATGTACCGGGAGAGGGGCCACCACGAACAAGGGCAGCGACACAGGGGCAGGGGGGCCCAGCATGACATGACACGATACACCGAGCACCCGCTACTCCTCACTCTCCCTCACCCGGCAAGTGAGGGAGAGTGACATCGCAAGATGTCCTCCTTAAGTTGAAAATTTACTAACCGGCAAATGATATCTCTCGGAGGTGCAGAAGTTGGGCCCCTGGGTCTCAAAGCTCTGTGAGCTCTATCCATCTCGATCAGAGACTCCTCAGGCCGATTCAGCAAGCCATTGAAGTTGCACATAAGTATGGCAACACGTTTTCAGGCTCTGAACACCCCTGATCCTCACATTGTGCCTATGGCCCTGGTTATCAAGGTCCTCCAGACGGCGTCTGTAGTCTGCCAAAAGCTCCGTGTGGTGTGTAGCGACTTGAGTCACCCAGTAAATACGCGTGGTCTGTTGGGCCAAGTCTCGTTCCTGCTGAGCACGTTGGTCAAGGCCCGCCAAATCCGCGCGCAAGGTGGCAACCTCTTCCTTCACAGCCTGCCGCAACTCCACGATCAGCTGACCGAAGTCAGACTTCCTCGGAGCAGAGGAGAAAAGCTGCTGGACAGCATTGCTCTCCGCTGAAGTAGCAAGTGGGTCACGCAGTAGGGGCACATCACAATCCCGATCTCCTACCTCCACCGAACTCGGATCCTCTCTCGGCGTCTGGAAATAATCCCTCAGGGACGAGGAAGCCCCCGATCCCCTGGGGTTTTAGGGTCGCGTTCTGCCTTCTTGTTCCTACCCATAGCGCAGGATGGTCTCGGATGGTGCAAATACTGTCGGGGGAAAGACAGCGCTCTGCTCTCATGCGGTCATCTTCCCTAGCGGCCAGCCACGCCCCCAGACTGATCATGTCTTTGTCAGTGGGCAAACGTACAAAATCAGCAGGGGATCAAATATTTGTTTCCTTCACTGTACATATTAGAAGAAGATCTATATGCTAGGGCTAAGAGTACTTACCACAGATCTGGATACTGCCTCTCAACAGTCCTAGGAGATCCCGGGGGTACTGACAGGGTTCCTACCAGCCCGGATTATGTGATAATCATAACATTATAATGTCTACCTGCAGCCACTAGTGGCCACCCTTTCCCTCTGTGCAGCACCCCTTTCTAATTACTTGGAATGTCACAGAGCTGGATAGTCCGACCCACTACCTCTGCTGACTTGTGCTCCCTGGGACAACACATTCTTTCCCCAGTTTTCCAGTCATAAGCCGAGACTCAGTGTAAGGTATAAACAAAATGAAGACTGCTTTTTTCACACACGTGGCACTCTGCACTGATGCCAGCGCTTCGGCTGGGGAGTGGGGATCTGGGCCAACTGCCCAACATTCCGGGTACAGTAACAGTAGGTTTGAAATAACCTCCTGTTAATAGCCTCCCTGGATAAGTTGGATTCCGGTGTACTTTTACACCCTTTAGATAATTTAAACTTTCTACGAATTATGTAAATGGTGCATGCATTACTAATACAAAGTATAAATCTAGCCAATGTTTTGTAGATGTCTGCATATGTCTTTTGTAATGTTATTTCTGTAGAAGGAAGTATTTATTGAACAACAATTGTGACAATAATTAGCAGAAGGTGAGGGAACCAATCACAGAACAGCATAGGAGTATATTAACACCCAACATCCCTCTTTTCTTCCTCTTTCTGAATGCAAACTGACAGTACCAACCAGAAAACACAAGCCCATCAGAACGAAACCTGGGCAAACTGGATCAGGAACTGACTCCAAAACTCATTGGATAAATCGCTGAGACACCAGTCAAACTAGAAAAGAAAGAGAGACACCCTGACAACCAACTATAGGAGGCAAACATGGCAAGCAGAGCATAAATAACTTGAGCTAAATATAATGTAAGGATATATCATAAACCGTAGGCCACAGACAGCCCACACACAAACGGAACCCACGGGACCAATCTGCCGCCCACCAAATGTCTGCCAGACTGCCGCTTGAAGAAAGAAGGGCAGCAACTAACGATTATTTTCATAATCAGTTGGCCAATTATTTTTTTGATCAATCGGATAAAAAAAATCTATATGCAAATTTTTCGTTTATTTAAAATAATGTAATGAACAAACTGGGTGTTAAAAACAAACATCAGAATAAAAAACTTTTTACATTAATGTGTCATTAAACCTTTTATCTCTATCACAATGGCCTTTCTCTAATTGCCTTCTTATTTTACTGACATAATAAAAGCAAAATTTTAGAGGTACAACCTGTTCCCCAGTTATGCACATCTGACCGCAGGCATGCCACTCTGCCCCCCCCCGATATGCCTTATACCCCCTATATGCACTCCACCCCAGATATGCCTTATACCCCCCAAATATGTCTTATGCCCCCCTGATATGCCTTATACCCCCTTGTAACGGGTTCACCAAGAGAGCTGTAGTAACTCCCAGAGATCACCCACATGTATCCTCCTGTCGTCCCCGGAATCACTTCCAGCACCAGCCAGCATGCGCACCTTGGAACCCTGCTATGTGTACCCAATAAGTAGACACAACTACCTTGAACTGAGTACAGCAGGAATGAACAGTTTATTGATGCAAAACATAGACCGATATAGCCACAGAACCTTATTAACATAAATTAACATTGATAAACAGGTAGACAACCCAACCTTTAATCCCCAGGCAGCAATCCTATTGATGGGATTAATTAAACAATGGAGTTCCTGCCTGTGCTATCTTTGTTTGACAGCCAAGCTGGAGCCATCTCTGATTACCTTGGGCCCCTGTATGATAGCTCATCCTGTCACATATCTCCCTTTTTAAAAAGAAGACTGAACTGGGGCCAGACCCCAACCGGGTCTGCATCCAGTTCAGTCGGGGAGCACAGCTCCGTCGCTCCTGGAGTTGTGGATGCAGGGGGCTGGCAAGAGGCACCGTTCCCACTAACCAGTACTGGGGTATACTTAGAGACTGGGGAGTTCGGGTCCCAGACGAGGACAACAGTCCCACTCGCCAGGGCAGGGAGACAGGGTCCATAATCTGTAGGTAGCAGGCTTACTTTCAGAACTCTCCAGGGGCCCCAGTGATGGACAGTTCCGTCACACACTCCATCACATATCTCCTTTTTCTGGGGGAGACTGGCGTCTGATAAGACCCCACACTGTTTGACTCCAAAGGCAGTCTGTATATCCGGACCACCACTGCCAGCCACAAATTGGTTCTCCCCAAAACCATGTAACAAAAGAGCAGTACTCACCCGCCTGCCCTCTGCCTCTCCCGAACAATATAACTGCCGCTGGAGAGAATTAACAATTGCACCTTCTCTCTGGAGTCTTCTCAGCCGCTGGGGAGATGACAGGGTGGCGGGGGCCCCTTCAATCCAGGGTTGGGGATCCGAGCCAGCTGCCCAGCAATTCTGGGGACCACAGGTGGCAACCACAGTCACATCCACCTGTATGGGATACATGCCCCCCAGTGCTGGTTTTGTACTATCCTCTGGTGGAGGGACGTCTGATGAAGGAGGGCAGAGGCCAGCTGCACTCTGACCAGGAGAAAGCTCTTGTGCTGGGTGGGTGCTTGTGGAGACCGCAGTGCCATCCACTACACCCAGAAAACTTTCTTCCTTTCTCTGGGAAGGGAAGTCAATTGCAAGCCCTCCCGGACAAACATCCTCAGATGTAAAATCAATTAAATCCACAATCTCTGGATCCGGCTGTGGTGTACAGTCACATAGTTCCGCTATCGGATCTGGGTTAGCTTTCCAGTAACCCTGTGACTCAGGGGCAGAGACTGCAGTCCCATCCACCCCTCCTGGGTCAACATCCTCAGGTGTCCATTCACTAAAATCCATGAAATCCATGGTCACTGGGGCATACTGTTGCACATGGTCGAACAACTCTTGATATGCCTGTTCCAGTTCCCATTCTTGTGTGACCAAATAATCCAGGTCAGCCCACAGCGCAGGCACGTATGGGATATCCTCCGTCCTTCGCTCCTGGACGTTTTCCCCCCGACACTCCGATGCACTACTGAAGTCGGGATCTTTTTCTATAATTTCCAATAATAATCCCGGGCCGCCGAAGCCATAGCCCTCTGTGGGACCTTTATCTTCCAGCCCCAGACACAGCTGTGCTGCGTACCACCGCAGAGCCCGATATCCATCGTCCAACCTCAGCTCTGTCTGGACCAGCACCTCCAGGTCAGCCACCCATTCCTCTTTGGGCTGCTTCCCCAAGAACGGCATCCACAACTTCCACTGGAGCCAAAACCTTTCCTCAAAGGTTGGGAGGCTTTTCCCCTTGTACTTAATTTCCCACTGGAGAACCTCCCTCCAGAGCTTCAGGCGGGTACAATTCCTCCGGATCAGCTCTGCGTAGCCGACTTCCATTCTCCTTCCTGGAGATAGATCCCGGTGCAAAGTGTCCCTCAGACTAGGAAGCAATCCCGCCGCTTGCCACCAATGTAACGGGTTCACCAAGAGAGCTGTAGTAACTCCCAGAGATCACCCACATGTATCCTCCTGTCGTCCCCGGAATCACTTCCAGCACCAGCCAGCATGCACACCTTGCATGTGTACCCAATAAGTAGACACAACTACCTTGAACTGAGTACAGCAGGAATGAACAGTTTATTGATGTAAAACATAGACTGATATAGCCACAGAACCTTATTAACATAAATTAACATTGATAAACAGGTAGACAACCCAACCTTTAATCCCCAGGCAGCAATCCTATTGATGGGATTAATTAAACAATGGAGTTCCTGCCTGTTTGGTAGCCGGGCTGGAGCCATCTCTGAGTACCTTGGGCCCCTGTATGACAGCTCATTCTGTCACACCCCTTTATGCCACTAGCCCCAATATGCTACTCTGCCCCCTTATATGCCGCTCTGCCACCAAATATGCTTACACCCCCCCTGTTACGCTCACTCTACCCCCCCCCCCATACTCCCTGGTGTCTTGTGGAGACAGCCTGTGAACATCCGCTGCTGGCCGGCACCCATCAAATCCAACGCGGTAAGGTGGGAGAAGACACTGGCCGAAACGGCTCAACATAGGAAAGCAACAACTGTAAAGAAGGAGATAAGCGCATAGAGGACTGTGTGCCAGAAAACAATTAAGCCATCTGGTGTTTGAGGCGTTGCAGGGAACGATAATGAAGTGAGTGCGGGAAAACTTCCTGAATGGACAACGAGAGGAGGCTCACCATTCAAGTAAAACTCCAGACAAACCTCCTTGCGGAGTAAAGACTGGATCTCTTTTTTTGATAACAGAGATCTGGGATGCAGGGAGAAGCAGAAGGGAATCCACAGAATCGATTTTGAATCCTAGAAACTGGATCTTCTGACAAAGAATCAACTCTGATTTGGCGGAGTTGACCACGAACCCCAGTTGGTGGAGTGAACAGACGACAAAATCGTCTGTTCTAGAAGAGTGGCCCTCTGCTGAGCGAACAAGAGAATGTTGTTGAGGTATACGATAGACCGAATCCTTTGAGCCCTGAAAAAGGCCATGACTTGTGTGAGGAGCTTGGTAAAGCAAAATGGTGGCGGAACTGAGTCCGAAAGGAACAGCCTTGCAGTGCCAGATGTGACCTTGCCAGTGAAACTGGAGGAATGTCAGATGGTCCCAGTAGAAGGGGATCGCTAGGTAAGCATATTTCATGTCCAATCTGGTAAACCAATCCCTTCCATCAGCAGGTCTTGGAGCAGATGGATGCCCTCCATTTTGAAATGCCATTTTGAAATGCCATTGTAATAGAATGACCTGTCATACAGGGCCCCCAAGGTACTCACAGATGGTTCCAGCCTGGCTGCCAAAGATAGCACAGGTAGGAACTCCATTTTTTTTACTAATCCCAATAATAAGATTGCTGCCAGGGGAATTAAAGGTTGGGTTGTATACATGTATCTGTTCATCTATGTTAATGCAATTCTGTGCATATATGAGGCTGTGTTTTACAACAATAAAATGTTAATTCTTGCTGTACTCAATTTATTGGGTACACATAGCAAGGTTCCAAGGTGTGCATGCTTACTGGTGCTGGAAGTTATTTCAGGGACAACAGAAGGATACATCTGGGTGATCTCTGTGTCCACCAGATCCTGGTCTATGCGACTCCTGCAAAGCGGCGAGGAGGGTGTGCCTAAAAGGGGAAAGAGACAGTCTATCTGGAAACCCCTAATTGTTTGGAGTTTGGTGTAATCCACTCCCAGTTGTGGAAAAAAAACAGGAGATCCTGCCAGCAACCTGCGGAAGAGAAGAATGGAAAAAACAATAGCACTCACCATTGTGGGATCGTCCTCTTTGAAATGGTGCAGCTCTCCTGCCTCTGGCTTGTGTAAAGGGCGAACATTGACCAAAGGATACTCTGAAGGCGGGTGCCGGTTACCGAAGCATGTCGGCACCTTGGACGTCCAGCCCTGGTGTTACCTCGCCGGCGGATCCGCGGTGTCCTCATGCGGGGGAGCCGAGACGCAGCTCGCGCAGGCAGCTCCCGCTCGTCCTGCTCGCGGGAAACGCGGCGAGGTCTGTTCTGCCGTGGGACGCGCGCCCCCGTGTGGATCGAGTGATCTAGACGGGACGCGCGCCGAGACGTCATGAGAGCCGTTCACGCATGTGCGAACGGCTATCTCATGAATATTCATTAGGAGTTAAAGGGACCTTTTATCTTTTTTCCTCCTCCCCCTTAATTAGGTGGGTAGGAGGATCTAGGGATGGAGGGATATTTAAACCCTCAGTTTAGAGCTATCCCTTGCCTGTGATAGAGCCTTTATTGCCTACACTAGCGTTCCTGAATCTGATTTGCCTTTTTGTTGCTGAACTCTGCTTGAACCTGACCATCCGTTGTTTGCCGCCTGCCTTTACCTGAATTCAGCTTGTACCTGACTATCCGTTGTTTGCTGCCTGCCCTGACCTCTGCTCGTGACCCCGGCTATCCGTGTTTGCTGCCAGTCCTGACCTCTGCTCGTGACCCCGACTATCCGATTGTCTGCTCCTAGTACCATCTGTTCCTGCATTGCCGTCATCACCGCTTGGGGCGCCTTTCCTTGTACTGCAGCGTGGATCCACAGCCTGAACCACCGTTAGTGACATCTGGCAGAGAAATGTGACACCTCTTGGAATACTCTTCTAATGGAGGATTTGGCCTTGCTCCATGACGTCATGACAGAAACATGAAGATTGAGTTCCTTGACGAAGGTGCACACAGCTCCTTGAAGCCCAGCTCAGCCAGACGAGCATCTATACGGAGGAGGGCTGCCTTCCTGCGCTCCTTAGAGAAGGCCACATTTGCGTTGCCCAGTCCCTTATGAGGCCAGGGTCTAAACTTGTATCCTGGAGGAGGGCCAGAGAAAGTATCTGGGTGATCGCCTCACGAGAACTAGAAGCTTGTCCTGAGCTGACTTGAGGTCTTGCTCCAAACCCTTACGAGGGTCATTCTTACTGTGAGACAGAAGCTGGAGGTCGAACTCCAGCGGACACTCAGCCTGCAATTAGTTGCGCACCTCTCTCTCCAGGTGTCATTGCAGCAACTTGTGGAGATATTGACAAATGTGCATTCCGTGGCCGTGGGATGTTGCTTGGCCGTAGGAGCGAAAAGGGCCGCTCCTGAGGAATCTAGGACTGGAGCGTCTGGTTGGGCCGAGGTAGCGGGGGCCATGGAGGACATTGGCTGTTGGGGCCCACCCACCATGTGTACACATGGTGAATCCGGTGTGTCAGAGAGGACGGATTCGCCCTAGCCTCCTGCGGGCCATTCGTCCAGAACTGACAACAACACTTCTGAGAAACCACTCCTCCATGGAAGTAAGTATGATTGGTTGTCTGGGATGAACAAAAAGAAGAATATAGAGTATCTATATTCGCTATACATGTTTATATATTTTTTGTCGCTAGTTTTCCTTTTTTGTATGTATTTTCTAATTGTGTATGGCATCGTATACGTTGTTTTTTTTATTTTGAAGCCCGGTATTTGTGCTGTCAAAATTTAAAATTAAATGGTACATTTCTACAAGGTTTAAATAGTCCTTACAAAAAAGTGGGAATATTGAAGCTAATAAAAAAGGAAAAAATCGATATTTGCTTCCTTCAGGAAATACATTGGCTCAAAACTGAAGAAAATTATATTAAAGGAAGATATATAAGTTTTAACTGCTTCCTTAGCAGATAAAAAAGAGGAGTTGCTGTGCTAATTACATCTAATATAACTGTAGATATTATATTCCAGGAGACAGATTCAGAGGCTAGATATATAATTTGGAGTGCCCCACACTCTTCTAATGCACGAATAGATTTGATATTGGGAAATAAGTACTTGGTTGAACGTATCAAGAAAGTTTTAATTAAAGACATTGTGTGGTCAGATCACAATGCTAATATTTGGGAAATATATTCAAATAAGCAATATTTTACATCAAGAGAATGGAGATTTAATCCTACTTTTATGAAACAGCAGAAACATTTAGAGTATTTGAAAGACATTACCAATCTATATTTTCAAATTTTGCGCTCAACATTATGGTACGCCTATAAAAGTGTTATTCAGGGGCATTTGATTAAAATAGGTGCAACAGAAAATAAAAAAAGGAAGGCTCTCTCTTCTTTATATATAAATTTACGGGAACTTGAAGTAACAAATAAAAGATCACCAAATTTGTTTAGATCTAATAAAATAACTCAACTAAAAAAAAAGATTAAATGAATGAGAAATAGAGAATACAAATAAAAATTTAGAAACATTGAAACAACAATGGTACTATAAGAATAATAGAGTTGATAAGAGTTTAACAAATAGACAAAAAACAAACAAACAAGCAAAAGACTGCATTTATAAAATAGTAGAAGATGATGAGATCTATATGACTCCAGAAGCCATTGGGAAGATATTTAATCAATATTACAAATCGCAATACAACTTAGAGGCTAGTGTAAATCTGGAAGAGATAAAAAAAATACTTAGAGGAGCTACCTATCCCAAAGATTAACTAGGATAAACTAATAATACTTAATAGACCTATTAAAGAGGTAGAAGTGATAAAAGCCATACAAAATCTTAAAAATCATAAAAGCCCTGGCCCAGATGGGTTTAGCAGGGATTTCTATAAAAATTTGAAAGGGAATATTAGTAAAATATTAACAGATACGTTTAACGAAATTAGTACACTAGGGGTAACCCCGGAAGAACTTCTAAGAGCTAACATACTCCCAATGCTTAAAAAAAACAAAAGTGCAGAGAATGTTAGAAATTATAGATTTATTTCTCTTATAAATCTAGATATGAAGATTTATGCAGCAATTTGGGCAGAAAGATTAAAACTGGTGATAACAACTATAATCCACTCAGATCAGATAGGATTTGTTTCCGAAAGACAGGCATATGACAATATTAGGCGGACTATTGATATTTTGGATTTTGTAAATCTAGAAAATAAACCATTGTGCTTACTTGCACTTGACGCAGAAATTAAAGGCCAATTTGTGTCAGCTATTCAGGCTTTCTATTCTAAACTTACAGCTAGAACAATTGGCCAAAATATTAAAGCAGATTGGTTATCACCTCTGCTATATATAATGTCAGGATAAACTTCAAAGATTGGGGTGCAAGGACATGTAGAAAAAAAACAAAAACAACAATAATAGTGTAGTAAAAAAATACACACTTAATAGTGTTGGTGTAAAATGCACTCAGCAGTATGAAAAACTCATCAAAAAGACCATAGGACTTGAGTTCTTCTTATAATGTGGAATATATAGGCAGAAACCCAAATATCTTTTATCAATATGTAATAATGAAAAGTAGAACACTTACAAAATAGGTGGCATAACTCAAATGATGTTATGCAAGACCAGCAGTAAAGTATGATAATCCCCAGACTCAGGTGACAATCAAACATCCAGAGTGGAATCAGGATCCAAAATCTTTATGCAGAATAAAATGAAATAAAATAAAATAATCTCAATGCGTTTCGCCGTGTCAATAGACGGCTTCCTCAGGAGAAAAAATTTATAAATGCTGCAAGCTGAAAAGTCTGATGTAGAAGTCCGTCAACATCTAATAAACAAATTCAAGGAGAGGAATTACCCTGATGATTTGATGATGAACTCTTTTAAATGTACAATTACAAATAAAGAGTATGAAATCCGCCATTTAATTCACTGTAAATCAAAAAATGTAATTTATCTTTTAGAGTGTAAATGCGGAATACAATACATTGGGAGAACCTCTAGGGAATTAAAAGTGCATGGTTTAGAACACCTAGGAGGTATAAGAAACAATAATGTAAAACACAGTGTGCCAAAACATTGCATTAATTGTCACAAGTTTTCCTTCTCCAGTTTCAAAATGATAGGAATGTATCTGGTATCTCCCCACTGGTGTGGAGGAGTAATAAAGAATCCTTGTCAAAGAAAGAAACTGGAGTGGATTTTTAAATTTCAAACTTTTAAAAAAGAGGGTCTTAATGTAGATTTGGATATTTTAACATTTATTTGAGAAATATATTATCAATTAAAAATCTATTTGATATATTTATACTATTTTTTAGTTTTTAATCTTTTTAATCTTTTTTAATATTTTAATTACATATTTATTAATTTATTTATTATTTATAATTATATACTAATTTTAATAAATAAAAATATATACAATTAATATTATTATATCATGTTTAATATAAAGACGTGAAATTATGTATTAAATTGTTTATTAAATAATTTATCAATCTAATACAGATATAAAACATAATTTAACAATGAATTTATTAATTAAAACTAATGATTAGATTAAATAATATATATATGAATTTATTATATATAGAATCCAGATTATAATTATGTCTTTTATCAACATTTCACCCTCGGATATTTTATAATCATATTTATTATCTTTTTGGCTATTTTTTTAAATTAAAAGAACATTACACACTTTTATATCTATTAATATTTATTATTATCTTTTGATACTTACCTCTTTGCACTTTTAACTATCCAGATAACTCCTGTAAATCTTCTGTATACCAACACTTTTCTCTATCATGGGCTGCTTATTTTACCATTCACATTATCAATGAATTCAGAAACCCTCTAAAGAAGTTTAAATTGTTTTATTAAAACTCATTTTTTCCGGTCTTCTTCTCTATGTGAGCGGCTTGTTTGCGGTGGTGCTAGGAGAAGCAGAAAAACGTTATTAACATCTTACAAGCACACAAGCCGGAGAACCAGAGAGGAGGGAGAACGTATTGACGAAACCACACCAGAGGGACGATACAACGGAGTGACGCAACTACGCTACCAGGAAATTGTATATAACTTCTACATCGGACTTTTCAGCTTGCAGCATTTATAATTTTTTTCTCCTAAGGAAGCCTTCTATTGACACGGCAAAAACGCGTTGAGATTATTTTATTTTATTTCATTTTATTCTGCATAAAGGTTTTGGATCCTGATTCCACTCTGGATGTTTGACTGTCACCTGAGTCTAGAAAGCCCTGGATAAGAAAGTTTAACAAACTTATAGGAAGCTGAGAAGGTCTGTTTAGGGAAAAATTCATTAACTTCAATAGCTTACCATGGCAAGTTTGGACAACTTGCTAGCGCTAATCCGTAATTCGGCTCTACAGTTCGGGACATCGTGGCTGGAAGAACATGTGGGGCAACTCACTGCAGGACCGAGTCTATCACAACCCCTGCCAGGAAGAGATACCAGTGCGGACACGGCTGGTCGTTGAGCAGGTACCCAGCTTGGTGAGTCTACATGAGATACTGGTCCCGCAGAGGTGGCATCGGTTACAGCTAGGGCTCCTTTAAGCACAACTGACTTGCTAGGGTTGGAAGGTTTACCTAGTTCCATCAGTCAGGGGGATTTCAACTCTATGCTTGCTTTGATGAAGTTGCGGATCGATTTGCTAATTTGTCTAAAACAGGGGGTAATTTAACGGAGGCTGCTCCGACAGCTATGTGGGGAGGTTATGCTACACAATCTAATAGTGTGGGTCAGTCGGTTCCTGTTTCTCCGCAAGAAGGGATATGTGTTACAGCGGCTAGCAATGTGTGTTTGACTATGGATGCAACGGTACAGGCAGATGGTAAAGATAAGAAGGAGGAACAGGTGCGTTTGTCTGATTCTGCTAAGGGTGAAATCTATGTGTATTTTGAGGGTCCGCTGGGGGCTCATCTAAAATCTGAGGTAAGGGAAAAAATCTGGAAAGGGGAGTATGTGGATATCTTTACACTTCTTCCTTTAGAGCGCTTTAATCTGGATAGGTTGGCAAAAGCGGATGTGAGTAAAAAAGAGGAGGAAGAAAAACGTAGATATTGTTTAATCCCACGCACTTTTCAAAACTGGCTGCAGGCATTTGCAATACTTGCCAGTGTCATTGGGGAGAAGGCGTCTGACCAATGTTCACAGTTATTTTGCTATATGGATAGCATTGGGGAGGCCCACAGAGTTTATGGTGGTTTAGCATGGCCGCGATACGACGAACAGTTTCATCAGAGGAAGGCTGTACGCTTGTCTATTCGGTGGGACCACAAAGATCCCTGAAAGGGCTGTTTGTGCCTTGTGGCTCAGGGTCACAGCCCCAGCCAAACAGCCCTTTCAGGGATCTGTCGGCGGTACCGGTAGCACATCGTCGGCAGGGCACAAGAAGGGCTACTGTTGGCAATTCAACGATGGGCAATGTAAGTGGGGAGCTAGTTGTAGATTCAAGCACCTACAGTGCTCGGGCTGTTCCGGTGGTCACCCCTTGTCCAAATGCTTTAAGAAGGCTAAGAGTGGTAAGAGTACAGGAGCTGCTGGAAAAGGGGATGACACCAGTGAGAGTAGAGACGATGGGGCCGTGGCTTAAGCGGTATGAGAATAGGGCAGCTGCAGATTTGATTGACAAAGGTTTCCGGGAGGGTTTTAAGATTCCGTTCATAGAACATGAGGTATGCACGGTTTTAAAAAATTTGCAATCAGCTTTATCTTTTCCTGACGTGGTAGATAGTACACTAGAAGGAAGTGGCCGCTGGGGAATGGCAGGTCCATTTGATCACCCGCCGCTGGCACAGCTTCGGGTTTCACCTTTGGGGGTAGTCCCCAAAAAGGAGCCCGGAAAGTGCTGATACATCATCTTTCTTTTCCAAAAGGGGGTTCAGTGAACGATGGAATTGATTGGGATCTTTGCAGAGTATCTTATGCGTCTTTCGAACAGGCGTTAAAGTGGGTTAGGCATTACGGGCATGGTGCTTTATTGGCAAAAACAGACATAGAATCTGCTTTCCGTTTGTTACCGGTGCACCCGGAATGTTTTCACCTTTTGGGTTGCTGGTGGAGGGACAAGTATTTTGTGGACAAGTGTCTGCCTATGGGATGCTCCATCTCCTGTTTTTATTTTGAAACCTTCAGCTCTTTTCTAGAGTGGGAGGAATCAGGGGTTCCATCTGTAATTCAATACTTTTCTTTGTGTGGGGCCTGCTGGCATGCAAACATGTGCTATGATTTTGTGTGTTTTACAAGATGTAATGAATCGTTTTGGGGTTCCGCTGGCTCAGGACAAAACTGAAGGTCCTGCCACAAGGCTTAAGTTTTTAGGCATAGAAATTTACTCTGTGACTATGACATTTCAGCTGCCATTTGATAAGATTCAGGACCTTCGGAGTTCCACATTCCGGAGCATCACATTCATTTCGGATAGGGGCGGCGACAGAAGCAGCTAAATGGGGGTTATCAGAGGAAGTTATTAAAAGGGTTGGTAGGTGGGGATCGGATAGATTCTGTTCTTATGTTAGGCCTCATTTGCTATGAGGGTTTGGTAGTGGTTCAACTTGCTATATGTTTTGTTTATTTCTTTTGTTTTCGGATTCCGGCCGTTGCCAGGTATGGATTGTTGGTCACTCTTATGTTTTCTGGGCAGAGCGTCGGGCTGCAGTCAGAGTCAATGGATGATAGCTGGGCTTGGATTACAATGAAGGCCAGGTTAGATGGTTTGGCTTTCGGGGAAAGTGTTGGGAAGACATCATTGCTGCTGTTTATGAGAATGTTGTTAGGTTTGGCCCCCCTGATGTACTTGTGCTGCATGGGGGGGCAATGATCTTTGCCATGTACCTTTACGAACCTTGGCTAGGGATATTAAATGTGACTTGTTGAGGCTATGGTCTTGTTTTCCGGGTCTAATTCTTGTCTGGTCGCATATCACTCCCAGGTTGTTTTGGCGGGGTGCTAGATCGCTGAAGGGCATTAGCAGAGCCAGGGTAAAGATTAATAAGATGGTATCCTGGTTTGTTTCCCGTTTGGGGGCTTAGTGGTAGCTCATCCGGACCTTGAAGGGGATAATGCTTTGTTGTTTCTTAAGGATGGGGTTCATTTAACAGACATTGGGTCGAATATCTGGTTGCTGGATATCCGGATTGGTGTGGAGAGGGCAGTGGCGCTGTGGAGGAGCCAGCGCATTTAAGGGGTCAAATGCGCTGGCCGTGGCATGCTTATTGGGAATTATTGGACAGTTTGTTGTTCAAATTGGTTGTATATTGCGGGCAGGGGCAATTGCCCCCCAGGCCGCCCTAAATCCAGGCCGGTGGGCCGGACGGACAACCGGCAGACTAGCATTCAATGCGGCCGCAAAGTTAAAAACTCAGCGGCCGCGAGCAGGATTCAATGCAGCCGTCATGCGTACCTGGCGGGTGGTTGCGGTCCGCCCCGGCTGCCGCTCATCTGAGGGGTGCCACTATGCCGGCACGCCTTCAGAAACGATGTGCGCGGCAACTGTGGCTGTGCGCCGGGACTTGATGTCAAATCCCGGCGCACAACACTGAAGCCACGCCCACCGTGTTCCGCGCTCAGTACACCGGAAGGACAGGAAGAAGAAGAAGAAGTTGAAGTAGAAGAAGAAGAAGAAGAAGAAGAAGAAGAAGAAGAAGAAGAAGAAGAGGAGGAGGAGGAAAAGTGAGAGTGAAAGAAGAAAAGGTAGGACAAGATTCAGGGAGAGTGGATTAGTAAGTGTGTGAGAGTGATGGGTGTTATGCTGAATGTAAGTGTGTGAGAGTGATGGGTGTTATGCTGAATGTAAGTGTGTGAAAGTGATGGGTGTTATGCTGAATGTTTGTGAATGAGGGTTTCAGATAGTATGGATGTGTAAGTGTTGGGGGATAGCTTGGCATAGGGAGGCCGTAATCGCATTCCTTTCATGCCCAGATTCCAGCATGTAGTGGCTGCCTAGGCATGATAGGAGTGTTATTGCTGTTATAAATTATTTTTTGGTCCAACTTTGGTGTGTTAACACTTTTATTGGACAGAATAATTCAATGACAGTATTAATATATATATATAATTGGAAACAGCAATCACACTCCTATCATGCTAAGTCAGCCAGCACATGCTAGAACCTGGGCATGATAGGATTGTGATTGTTGTTATATATATATGTGTTAATATTGTTGTTGATTTTTTTTGTCTAATTTTGGTGTTACTTTTAATAAAGTATTTTAAAGTTTTTTTTGTTTTTTTTCAGTTTTGGCCAAGTGAATGCTGAATTTTCAGTTTCAGTCCAGAATTTTCATTTCGGTGCATCCCTACTATATACTATGCCAGTCACTAAAGTGTTAGGCCTACACCACATCAGTGTCTGGCTCGGTGTATAGTGATGGGGTTGTCAGTGTCTGGCTCAGTGTATAGGCACACATTGACGGTGGTACCGCGTAATCCCTGAGCATATAATGATAACAAATATGCTGAACCCCTGTCAATGTTTGCCTAACCATAGAAACTATGCAGTTTTAAAGTGTGTGTGTGTGTGGGGGGGTGCCACATACAGGGTCTGCCACAGGTGCCAAATACTCTAGGTACGTCCCTGCATCGTGCGGCTGTTAGACCCAACGGCCATGCCTCAGCTCCTATTCCCACGTCTTAAAAGGGGTGCGATGAAGAGCTGAGGCATGCGGCCACTTTAATTTCATTAGGCGCTGGCGGAGTGACTGCCGCACGACGGCCGCTTTCAATGTCGCTCGCAGCCGCTTTGATGGTGCAATGGGCCAGTTGACTAGACTTGCCCCCCAGGCCTTAGGCTGCCAGCCCTCCCCTGAAAGGAGCAGACATGGAGGTGCAGAACAGAAAAGGGATAAAGAAGGTGATGAGTGTTAAAGATAAGGTGAAGACATCAGGAAGGAGAAGAAGAGGGTGCGTGAAACCAGACCAAGAGGGCAAAAACTGAGGAGCGGAGCCGGATAACTTGGGGAATGGGGGCGGAATAATGAGGCTGAAAATAAGAGATATGGGGGTAAAAACCAGAGAAATGGCTCAGGGGAAACATGAAATACTTGGGAAGCAAACGTAAATATTATACCCAAGACTGCCTTTTATTAAAGATTGTTTTAAAAAACATTTATTCACTAAAACATATTCAAATGTAATTTTCTCAGCACTGGAAACGTACAAAACATTCGATAAACACAATAGGAAGCAGGGAAGAAAATAGGAAAAGCTTCTGGTTTTCATTTTAATGAAGCAGTAAAATAATCGTTGTTTGTCTCCAGAAAGCATCCGCGATGATGGGCAGCAGAACCGCGACATCCTGTGCGGGGGAAGTGAAACCGGATTTTCAGAAGCTGCTGGATTATTGAACGACAAAACTGAATTCAAAGTTAATGAAAGCAGAAAGTGAAAGTTTTTGTTCATTTTTGATAATAGTAATAGGAGCGGCTTAACAAAAAATACCAGAGCCCCCTGCAAGACTTATGGAGGAGACCCCAAGCTTCTCCTACGCACACACAGCACTATACTTACACACACTAACACACAGCACTATACTTACCACACACTAACACACAGCACTATACTTACAACACACTAAACACACAAGCACTATACTTACACACACGTAACAGCACAGCACTATACTTTACCACAACATAAACAACACAGAACTATACACACAGCACTATACTTACACACACTAACACACACTAACACACAGCACTATACTTACACACACTAACACACAGCACTATACTTACACACACTTACATAGTAACATACTCACACATAGTGACATATTTACACACTCGTTGTTAGAAGCTAACATACTTACACACACTAATACACACAGCAAGATATTTACACAGATACTAACATACTGATATACACAGTAACAGATTTACACACACAGTAACATACTTTCACAGATACTCACATACTTACAAAGTAACATACTTACACACAATAATACCTACATACTAGCATACTAACATACTGTATTTAGACACATGCTAACATACTTCCTTAAAAACACACACACTAGCACACAGTAAATACACACACAATAACATACTGAAACACACACATTGCAGTGCAGCAGATGTGTTCAGACAAACCAGACTCCCTGTACGTGATTTATCTACAGCCAGTAAGCTCTAGCGCTGTTTCTGTGAACGCTGCAGGTCGGTGTCTGTCTGTTCAGACTCCCAAGCGCATGCGCGGCAAGTGTTCTCACTGATTTCAATAGGAGCGCAATCCTGCTACTAATTGGCCCTTTAAGCAACCAATCAGTGTCAACAAATGTCTGACCACGGAGGAGGAGACCAAGCTAAAGTGCAGCCAGAGCAAAACCCACCGGCTTCCTACTGCACCAACTTTGTACACATTTTGCACCCATAATGAAAAAAAAATGACTGCAAGTCACTGCAACCACTTTGTTCCTCCATAAATTGCGCCTGCGCGCATGTTGAAGCCAAATGACTTGTTTTATTAATGTAATATTATAATATGTGCAGGAATATTTCTGTTACACAAACATGGATATTCCACGGCCGCTGCGGCTTTATGGCAATAATGTTAAAGTTACTTTGTTACATGAGTTTTACAGCAGCTCAGATGTTATTAGAGTTTCAAGAATTTAAAGAAATATCCCCCCCGACACAGTTGTCCTTAATTCAACTTCTACGCGTTTATTTCTTGTTTCCAACCTGGATGGACAAATTGGATTTACAAAAAACGTTGGCTAAATTTCGCTAAATACAAAAAACATTATTTTCCCACGAACACAAACTTACTGCTGGCGCCCAAGTCTCATATAAATTCACTAAACATTGATACCCTGGTCATTTTCTATGATTAATATAAAGATGCCCTATCAATAATTTAAAACAAAATCCACTAGGGTATTTACATCCATAAAGCAGTAAAGCGGAAGAGTCGTCATTGTGACCTCACTATGTGAGCAGTGAATTGTGACATCAATCGTCACTGTAAAGCTGGAGAGCGTTCACCTGCTCTCTCAGTGTAGTTGGGCGCCCGGCACTTGTAAGCAGCTATTCGTAGCGGACTTGGAAGTGTTGTTACCAACAACATCAGAGATTGAGGAAATTTAAAAGGAGAACCTTTTAAAAGGAGAGCTATGGAGGACTGCTGTCTACTCCATGGACTGAGGTGGATTGGAAGGAGATGCTGCCCCAGAAAACTGAGGAAGTTATTCAAAAGACTGAAAACGGCTTCCACTAACACCGCAAAAAGGAGTACGGATCAGAACAAGGAGCACTTGGCCAGTAGAGTCCCTGTCCTCAAAAAGAAGGAGAGTAGCAATACTCAGGAAGAAAGAGGGAGAGCGAGGAAGAGGACCAAACGTACTCCTAAAGAGAGGGAGGAGAGCAGCCTGTGTGTGAGGGCAAAGAACCCAACAAAACGCCCCAGAACCAGCACAGGCAGCTCCGAACATGAGAAGAAGCGGTGTAGATACAGCGAGAAAAGCAGCCAGAATCTGAGGCAGCAGGAGAAAGAAAGAGCAGAGGAACATCTGGAGGAGCGCAGAAGGGGAAAGGTTCCTGTGAAAAGACGCAGGAGTATGGAGGAAAGCAGTCTTACTGCGAAAAGATTTCGGAGCCTTCTACCCATGACGCTCTCCGGCTTCACCTTCCACTCAGAGCTGGGAGAAGGAGCGTTTGGAAAGGTCATGCTGGCTTCTGTCCCTGGAAGAGATTCCATGGTAGCGGTCAAAGCCATGCGCAAGAAAGCCGTACACCCCCAAGACTTACTGAAAGAGAGGAGGATCCTGGAGATGGCTCGAGGCAGCCCGTTCCTGTGTCACGGATATGCAGCCTTCCAAACCGAGACCTGCGTATCATTTGTGATGGAATATATGGCTGGTGGAAGCCTTCAGTCATATATAAAGAGGGAGGGCTGCCTCGCCGAGGCCACAGCTGCATTTTATTCAGCTGAAATCATCTGCGGCATCCAGTTCCTCCACGATCGGGGCGTTATACATCGAGACCTGAAGCCGGACAACATCCTGCTTGACGCCGAGGGCCATGCCAAGATCTGCGATTTCGGACTTGCTGCAGAAGGTATTTTTGGAACAGCAGAAGCAGAAGGAGAATGTGGAACATTCCTGTACATGGCCCCGGAAATACATGAGAACAAATCATACGGTGTTGCTGTGGACTGGTGGTCCTTTGGGGTGATTCTATTCCAGATGCTTAACGGGTCTTTACCATTCTTTATAATCTATTCCATTCTACATGAAAGACCTCGGTATGTCAAACAGCTCTCTGAAGAAGCTGGTGACATCTTGAAGCATCTTTTGAGGAAAGATCCTCAGTATCGCCTCTCGACCGCAGGGTGTATTAGGCGGCATCCATTCTTCCAGAACATTGGGTGGGAGGATATAGAGAGCCGCCGTTCGATTCCCCCGTACCGGCCACCAACACCAAATCTCTGCTTGCAGGAGATTCCATTAGTTTTGGACACCACAGAGGACTCTTCATCTTACATGTCCTCTTCATGTGACATGTCCTCTGGATCTTGCACGTCCTCTTCATCGAGCAGCCAGACTCTTTCTGGCTTTTCCTTTGTGACTCCAGACTGGATGGCCTGAAGGATGGACTAAGCCCTGGCCAAGTGCAGAAAACATAACATTCAAGAAGGAATTTTTCCCCCAGTTTGTTGCAAAATTGGAAAAAGACACAAACTGGGGTTTTTTTTCTTCCTTCTTTCCAAATAACATCAAAACATCATAATAAATTAGAGAAACACCTACATTTTTTGTTATTGTTTCCTTTGTGTTGTGTAACTACAGGTGCCGTTGTGTACATAGATATGACATCACGAGGCAGCTTCTGCTTCTATGACAATGTAAGCAGACAGTAAATGCCAATTTTCCGTAATCCACTTTTTTGTAACCCCAAACATCACTTAATTCCAGTGATATCGGACCCTATAATTCTTCATTTCTAAAGGTTTCTATTTTCCCATAATTAGCAAATTATGGATTCTGAAATAACCTCCACTACTCAACGTTGTTCAGTCTCCGGTTCCTTAGCTTGTCTTTAATAACTTTTGAGTACTAATCCATCATACCCTTCCTCGTTAGCTCCTCCTATTTCCAGGGCGGAGCCCCGTATCATTGGGCCTCGAGTGACGCATTTTGGGGGCCACATCCCTCCTATATGTATACATTTAACTAGATTTTAATATTTACAAATCCATAACAGTCATCAATTCTATCTTTGCAAACCGGTAACAATGTACTACAATGTATCAACCTTATTACATCACAACCTCTCTCCGAAGCATATTAACCCCTTGTGTTTTTGTTTTATTTTACCATGTTTGCACTAAATGACCTGAGCAGTTTTTGTGCTTTTGCTATGACTTTATTCGACTCTGATTGCCCGCTGACTCATTTAGTGCCCCCCCACACATTATATAATGTTTTTTTCAGCACAAGTAGGGTTTTTGTAAAAAAAATATTATTACATTGACATAAACCATCATTTAGTATGAAAAATATCTAAAGACGTGGATAAAACTGGAGGGAAAAAAGGAAAAAGTGTCACAGTTTCACCTATAAAAAGTAAATATAACCAGTGCAAATGGAAAAAAACTCCAAATGTGTTTAGGTATTTGTACTGTTTTTGGAAACGCCTCATATATTAAATATATATATATATACATAAATATTTTCATTTATTTTGGCACATTGCAGTAAAATGTACATTTTCTTCATTTTTAACAAACTCATTCTATCCAAAACCACAGTATTTCATTACATTTTTCCCTGAATACACAATATTACTGAAGTAACTTCTGATTTGTATTCAATAATAACGCATATTGCACAGCACTGCGGAGTATGGCGACGATATATAAATAACACCGCACATTGTACAGCACTGCGGAGTATGACGGCGATATATAAATAATAACACACATTGTACAGCACTGCGGAGTATGACGGCGATATATAAATAATAACGCACATTGTACAGCACTGTGGAGTAACTTTAATTATTATGTAAGTAAAATAAGAAGGCAAATCGTGAAATGCCATTGTAAATTATAAGTTTTTATTTTAAATAAACGGAAAATTTGCATATTGTTTTTCTTTTTACCCGATTAATCGAAAAAAATAATCGGCCAACTAATCAATTATGAAAATAATCGTTAGTTGCAGCCCTAGATATAATAACATACATTGTACAGCATTATGGATTATGACGGCGATATATAAATAATAATAATAACACACATTGTACAGCAATGCAGAGTATGACGGCCACTGTGGCCCCTGATATGCCTTTTATCGCCGTTATACTCCATAACGCTGTACAATGTGTTATCATTTATATATCGTCGTCATACTCCACAACACAGTACAATGTGTGTTATTATTTATATATCGCCGTCATACTCCGCAGCACAGTACAATGTGTGTTATTTATATATCACCATCATACACCGCAGCGCTGTACAATGTGTTATTATTTATATATCGCCGTCATACTCCGCAGAGCTGTACAATGTGTGTTATTATTATTTATATATCGCCGTCATACTCCGCAGCGCTGTACAATGTGTTTATTATTATTTATATATCGCCGTCATACTCCGCAGCGCTGTAGAGGGGGTGTATCTGCTTGTTTCTGAAACGTGACTTATATATCACGACTGTTACTTTCCCAGACTTTATTATGTTAACTTCTTTTGATGATCACCATTGCTTGGTGAGCCTGCGCGGTTTTTCGCTGTTATAAGGCAGTGCCCCGTGGCGTTCTTGCATCATCTCGGGGCTGCGATAATCGAAAGGGACAGAGCTTGTCCCGAAGTGGCGGACCCCACAGCGTTACCCCAATATATCACGGGGAGCATCCTTTATACAGGCTGCGGATTCTCATGGAGCAGGACTGGCCTTTTGCTGGGCTCGGCGCTGCTGCCTCGCTGGGATGGATTGGATCAGGTTGTGTTTTCCCGCTGCCGGCAGATCGGCTCCATCCGGCTGGTCGCCAGTCCCTCCTGTAAAGACTCAAACCTTAATTGTCTTAGCTGTATGCCTATCCCATGCATGTTTAATTCCCTGACTGTATTACCCTCTACCACCTCTGCTGGGAAGCTGCTCCACTTATCTACCACCCACACAGTAATGTAAACCTCCCATTCCATCTCTGCCTCTTATGTTCTTTTGTTGTAACTTTTGTCCTTCTTTGAGATCGAAGTCCCTCCTTTGGGAACAGAAAAGCTTTTCTAGGGGAAGTGCGAGGGTCGTAGGGATTTGTTCACCGGTTTGAGTGGATTTGGGGCTTATAAACAATGTACCCCTCGCCAGAGACGCAGCAAAGACCCCCCCCCCCAATAATAACCTATTAGAGTATATGTATGAGAGGCAGTCCTGTGCCACGGGGTTCATGTAGCCTGAAGGGTTAATCACGCGTGTCTCTCACGTGCGGACGCAGCCAGTTGTCACGGCTTTTGCGTGTATAAAGGTCAGGCTTGTGGGTTGGGGCTGTCTGTGCCCGCCCGGCGCCCACCCCGTGGGTATTACCATCTGGTGCCGCATGGCTCTGCAGCCTATACTGCAGTAAGGATACTTTCTCCATGGCAACCGGCGCGGCGCAGCCTCCCGCACGCTCTGCCATTGGCAGCTTAGGCCTGATTAATTAGTGCAGCGCTCTAATTAACGGCTCAATTCCATGGCATCAACCGCGTGGCCGTCTCTAACAAGCCCGTCACGGCACATTACGGGCCCCTTGCCTCCGGCCGGATGCCTTTCCCCCGTGGGACCTTGCCGGGGCTTTTAAAGGGTTAATAGTGTGTGCCCTCAGCGAAAGACACGCGCCCAAGAAAAGGGTCCAAGCTGAGGTCATCTTAGATTCAGGAGCCGAATGTCTATCCCATGCATGTTTAATACCCTCACTGTATTACCCTCTACCACTTCTGCTGGGAGGCTGCTCCGCTTATCTGTTACCCTCACGTATCAGAGGAGAATATGATATGAATGTGGCCCCGAGACTGGGTGGTGAAAGGGCCGATGTTATGCCGGTCTAAATGATATAACTGGCCGTGTGAGAGCGAGGGTTAACAAGGTATGGTGGATGGACAGGAGACCAGAGTAAGGCCGGGGGAAGGGCAGGGGTGGTATTCACTTCCTTTAGGGGTCCTGGACCCCGATCCCAGCTCATCAAACCTCCACAGACCCCATGAGGGAATTCAGGGTTACTTCCTCGAGTATAAAGTGCTGCCCCCTGCAGGATGCTGAAGGGAATCGGTTACTCAGTTATACAGCTCTGTGCATGCGCCGGTCAGTTCTGAAATGTAGCGGCCTTGGTGGGCGCCCCAGCTTAGCGCTGTCAGGAGGCTCATCCTGTATGTGACGTGTCCTGTGTGTATATCACGCGGCGGGGTATGAAACCCTCCGTCTTGGGTGACACTCCGAGAAGCTGGCGTTACGAGCCCACTCAGAACGTGAAGCCTCCATTATCCCCCTCTGTTCATTCTCTCGGCCCCCCGGATTACGCGTTTCATTTAAAGGGACAGCAGTAGAGGTCCTCGTAATCGGCGTTTCCGTCTCTAACGCAAATCTTTCTTTTTTTGGTTTCAAGGGGCTGAAGAAGCCAAATATTGAAGAGATAAAGCATGCGCGGAACGCCGTGTTCAGCCCTTCCATGTTCGCCAGTTCTTTGCAGGAGATCATGAACATGCAAAAGGAGAAATATCCGGATCGGCAGCTGCCGTGGGTGCAGACCAGGCTGTCCGAGGAGGTGCTGGCGCTCAACGGCGACCAAACCGAGGGCATTTTCAGGTACCAGCGCTACCGGGGTCCAGACCTTTGTGGGGTTTGGGGCCCAGGTGGCCCCTTTATGGACTTTGGGAAATGGTGGCCCCTTCGTGAGCAGTTGCTTTCTCCCCAGTGTGGATGGCAGCAGAGTTAGATTGTAAGCTCCGTAGGTTAGGCTGATATATATAGTGTAAGGAATTGCCGGTCACTGATGGATGGCGAATGTGTGTATGGCCTTGACGTGTGGCCCTCTGCGGACAGCACGGCTCCTGGGGAAGCTCTTGTTTATGTTGAGTTATCGATCCGTTTGTCCTTTCAGGGTTCCCGGGGACATCGATGAAGTCAATGCCTTGAAGCTTCAAGTGGATCAATGGAAAATCCCCACCGGGCTGGAGGACCCCCACGTTCCTGGTGAGAAAAAAAACACCACTTACAAGGGTGACTCGGACCCCTAGGCGGGTGAGCGGGCGAGAGGCAGAATAGGAAGTATAGTTACCCGGGAATAAACAAACGCCGGCCCCTCTCCGGGCAATCGCTGCCGGCAGTCATCTCATCGTGTGAGTGCTGTTGGGGCGAGCGATGTGTCAATAACCCCACAGACATGAAAATGGTGAAGCCCCGATAATGTGTATAGAAACAGCAGGGAACGGCTGCGGACGCCCAGGCAGAGTCTGCTGTACCTCGGGGTTATAGAAATGTTTAAAATGACATCAGGTTTTTCAGAGAAGCGTCGAGGATTTCAGCATCTCTGGATACTAAAGGGTTAAAAAACACATTGGAGAAGAAATCCGCTGACCTTGCAGAAAGATCAGGGAGTTAAATAAGGTAAACTTCACCCATACGGTGATACAGATATATATAATATATAATATATATATATATATATACGGCTCACAGACCCCCCGCAAATCAAAGGTTCTGTTCCAACGACTCTGCAGAATCTAACGGGCTTATAACGGAATCCAGCGTTCTAAATAAGACGGGATTCTACAACAACGGGCGTGCGCGGCTCTACCCCGCGAGACTCCACGGCTATAAAACAAAGGAACACATCAAGAATCAAGGAACGAGCGCACATCAAATAGGGAAACAATCATAAATACCCCCCCCCCCCCCCAAGACTTCTCAGTGTTCCTCAAACAAAAAAGAATACAAATGCACCGATCACAACGTAGCCATAAAGTCGCTGATACAAATCACTGTAGCAGAGGTTCTTACACTCGTTACGTAGTCTCAAGGTACCCTCTGGCGGTTGGAGAAGGGACTTTATAATATGTCGGTGGTTAAAATTAAAAAGAAAAAAATTAAACATTTAATAACATTTTAAATAATAATAAAAAAAGATATGTGGGACCATAAATGGTTTGATGGGTAAATAGAACTGACTGCCTTCAAAGATGTCCAAAATAGCACATTGG
>VKOC01000693.1:0-16795 GCA_009364415.1 Spea multiplicata
ATGCATTTCTGGAGGTCCAGAAATGCATTTTAACCCCCTATATGCCACTCAGCCCCATGATGTGCCTTTTAACCCAGCATGTACTGGCTGCCTTTGATATATATATCAAACTGCTAACAGCAATCACACTCCTATCAAGCCAAGGCAGCCAGTACATGCTGGGACCTGGGGATGATAGTAGTGGGATTACAGCCTCCCTATGCCATGCTACAACCCCCACCCCCCTTACACATCCATGCTATCACACACAAACACACATTCACAAACATTTAAATACTCATTCATTCCATTAATCACACATACATCACACATTAAACACACATCAATCACACATCAATCACACATCAAAAACCCTCCCCCACCCCCTTACCTGAACTGCAGATCTCTCACTCGAAGACTTCTGCAGGGGACCGGCTGTACGAGCAACTTCTCTGGCCCCGCCCCCAGAGGAGGGAGGGGGAGATAGAGTTCTGTGAGGACGCTGCAAGCTTCCTGTCCTCCTGCTTCTAACAGAAGAGACGCTGCTCGCGACCGGTAAGCAGCATGGCCCCAGCAGACATTTTTTGGGGGGTCTGAGAAGACGACCCCGATTATAAGACGAGGGTTTTTTTCAGAGCATTTGCTCTGGAAAAAACCTTGTCTTATAATCGAGCAAATACGGTATGTTACACACCGAAATTGTACAAAAATATAATAACAATGTTAATATATATGTATATATCACACTCCTATCATACCCAGGCAACCAGTAAATACTGGAACCTAGGCATGATGGAACTGTGCTGTTAGCAATTACACTCCTATCATCCCAAGTCAGCCAGTACATGATGGTACAGGGTAGCTGTAAGTGATGTGCAGACCCCATACTGATAGCAGCATCAATACGCAAGGGGGCAGCTAGCCAGGTTTCAGCATGTACTAGCTGACTTGGCATGATAGGAGTATGATTGCTAACAGCAATCACAGTCCCATCATGCCTAGGTTCCAGCACTTACACATCCACACATTAATTAATTCATTCACAGATTCATTCCCTCAATCACGCATACTCATACAAACACCCTCCCCACCCCCTTACCTGCACTACAGCTCTCGATGCCGCTCACAGACTTGAGCAGGGGGCGCGGCCTCCATGTGCGTTCTCTTGTACTGCACAGAGGAAGCAGGACTGCAGCAGAGTCATGTGATATCACGTACATTCATGTGACTCTGCTGGGTTCCGCTTCATCTGTGCAGTACAAGAGACCCTCCCACAGGTAAGCAGCAGGGCTCTTGTGATCCTGGCTGCCAATCTCACGCGGGCTGCACCTGGATTATGGGAATACAGGGAAATATGCATGAAATGTCCTGAATATAACAAACCAGAAATCCTACCTTTTAAGAATATTTATATAGCAAATCCTAACTTTGGTTTGTAGTATATTTGAAATCCTCTGAATTATTATTATTTATTGATTTATATAACGCCATATTCCACAGTGTTGTACAATTGATAAACAGGACTTAAGAAGCATACCATCTGATTTTACAAATCATACCATCTGATTTTACAAAAACAAAACATTAGCCCAGTCCTGCTCATACGAGCTTACAATCGAGAAGGATGTATGTGTGGGGGAGTGCAAATGTTTGATGTTAACCGGCCACACAACTGTGTACCAGTGTAAACATTACATATAGAAAGAGTATGGCTAGCAAAGGTGAGGTAGTCGTAGAATCTTAAATGTTTTGAAAGACTGGTGGAGAATGCTAAGTGTGTGTGCTTGAAAATATCATGAGATATAGCTAGACAAACCATTGTGAATAGATTTTTAAGTGAGATCAGGGTTTTAAATTTAAGCTTAAAACACATGAACTTTAGTTGCATCTTATCTTACGAAGGGAGAGTGAGGTATTGTTGCCCATTGTACCCTTGTTTTTGCAGCCCCGCCAAAGCAACTTGCTACTCTTGCTACCTTATGTAACTAATGCGGTACAAAGATGTTTCTTTTAATCTCCAAGTGGTTTGTGCATTTAGAAACCAATTGCATTGAAAATAATGCACAATTCTACTCATCTGGAATTTTGCAAGTCATAGCGGAGGCAGGCAAGATGTATGTATATGTGTTTGTATATAAATGTATGTGAGCATAGACGTGTAATTGTGTGTATGAGAGCATGTATGTGTAATTGTGTATGTGTCATCATGGATGTGTAGGTGTGTGTGTGTGAGGATTTGTAATTGTGTAAGCATGTATGTGTAAGTGGGTGAGATGGAGTGTAATTTGTGTGTGTTTACATACGTGTGCCAGGGTGTATGTTGGAAGGGGATGCAAGGGGCAAAGAAGGCACAGACAAGTTGTTTGGGGTCAATAATGTCTCAGACCAGCTGTGGTCTCTAGTTACACCCCTGTTCCTTGCATTTCCGCTTGTTCATTTAAGGTTGAAATCATTATTAAGTAAGATGTCTAAACAGTACAAAGAATAACTAAAATTATAAGTTGAGCCTATTTTACGTTCTATGCGGACAAAGAGAAAACTTTTGCTTAGGTAAAACCACAAATCTTAATTTCTGCAAGGTTACAATATGTCATAAGACTATACTAGAAGTAAAGAAGTTAATGGTCTGGGGTGTTTTAAAAGTAAGTTGAGCATGTAAGTTGATCATGTCATATAACCATAAAGGATTTGCAAGTAGCACATTTGACCTTTTTCTCTTGGCTCATATGCAGTATATTACATGTCCCCCGAGAGTACTTTATTTTTGTTTCCAACTTCTTGGCACTGCACTGGGTCAACAGACTTCAAAAGATAATAACACAACAGGCCCACCTTTACATTGATACCATTTAAAAACATATTTAAACCCACTGTATTGCTCTGGTACACTGGTTTTTCAATGCTGTTAAATCATCTGGTATTAAATCAATTTATTTGTGCTGTCAGAATTTTGACCTTTTCTACCATGGAACTTCATTAACTGACTTAAGAAGATATTTGGTAATCAATAATTCATACTGCTTTATTCTCGAATGTACAAACCTTTAAATGTCGTATCAATGTATGTCACATGTTACATGTGATCAAGCTGTCATCATAGCTGTTGATTAATGTAAATCTTAATGTATTAACTGTCATTTGTTTTTATATATATGGTTAGTGAAATGTCAAACTTATAGGATTTACTGTGAGATACAGTATATTGCCATGCTGTAATGATTAGCAGAACATTTTTGTTCTTTTAATGTGACTTGTTTTGGTTGATTACATGTCTGTTCAGACCCATAGCATGAAACCCAAATACCAACTCCACCCAACCATACACAATAACCACACAAGTCAGCGATTGTGTGGTAGGATGTTGGCCACAGCTTTACCGATTATTAGCATAGCTTCAGATTCATCAACCCAAATTGACAAACTGTTAGCTGTTGAGGCATAGGCTCAGGGGTGAAACACCAGGGGTGAAAATTCTTACTGCTGACTCATGCATGGGCCAGCACTCATGCTCCCCCTTCCCTATTGGTCCAGGGGCTCCTTTACACTTATTTTTTGTCAGTAAGGCCCATTAAGGCTATAGGAGTTTTTTGTGTTATGTTGGTCCATATGAGCTATTAGAGGGGCTGTTTTGGGTCAGCAACCATTTATTACTTTTCCACTTATGGTTAAGCTAATTCAGGGCGTGGCCTCTTTTGAGCAACAATTTGTTTTTCCCTCTGAAATGGTTTAATGGTATTAAGTTAACATTAATACACCAGTTAAAGCAACAGACTTTTTATTCATTGGTGAATAAAGGCCATTCAGTGTGTCCAAAAATGTGCTTGTCTACTCAAAATATATAATTAACCCTAGCATGTTCAAAATACTGAATAATCAAAATATTCAAACTAAAACGTCCAATATGTACTTGAATATACATTTCCAAATCTTAGAATGTAATGTGATTAAATAATACATCAAAATCTCAAGGTAAACAAAAAGATGGAAATCAAAAGGAATTTATTTTTATTGAGACATTTATTTTTAGGCAGTTGCATTTTTTTGTATGCAGTGTGGGACATTTAATCGTGATTTAAAATTTATATTCATAGATTCTATAAAGCCAAGTAAAAATGTAATACAGATGTTGCCTCTTTGTTTTTTGCTGAGCTCTAGTGTTTACCATGTCTGTGTTTTATATAACTGTGGCTCAGTGACTTTGTCTCTGTGACTTTTCTATTGCAATATTAAATATGTATGTCTTCAAGATCGTGCATAGGGCTTAGCAGATCACTCCCGATGTTTAAAATGCCAATTACCTGAGGCCGATCTTCTCCATGGCCTGTGGTCCTGTAGCTCTATTGTCCCATTTTGGGACGCACTACAATTGTACATCACTGACACTCTGGGCATCCGTTTTGTAATCTCTGTAGAATGGGCAATTTTTGGTATATTCCCTGAACACGTCCCCCCCTGTAGCGAGGGCTAAATTTCTGTTGCTCATTCTTTCCGCAGTGGCAAAATGGGCAATATTGTCCCAATGGATTGCTCCACAACCACCATTACTTCCTCTGGTTCTGTCACGGATGCACTTCTTGTTTCAAATGGATTGGCTTGATGCTGTCCTTCATAAAGAAAGCAAAGTCAAATATCTTTTTCATCGCTGGTCCCCATTTATCACGACACTAGATAGCACTGCCAGATTGTCACTGTTTCAGACATTCAATACCACGGAGTGGTATTGTCTACAGGTCCTGAAAGGTACTCGCCCCATACCAGGGTTCTGATCTCATTACGGGGCGGGACATGTCTGTGTTGTGGCCCGAGGTTCTGAAATTGGGGAAGTAGTATTACTTACAATGTATGCGTTATTGGAATTGTGCATTGCTTGTACCTGACCACATCTATTTTGTCACCATGTCTTTCTGCAACTCTGTTATTATGTTGTATGCTTTGTCTTCTCCGTGTAATAAAGACGTTTTAAAAAATATATATGTATGTCTAGGAAACTGGTATAAAGAAACGGTCAGTCCTAAATATATTTTCAAATGTGATCTGTGCAAACGCATGTCTGTCTTTAAAAGAGAATCTGCAATGTTCAAGTCCTCAAACAGATGAAAAACGGAGAATGCTGTTTCTCAGCATAATGACATGACATGATTTGTTGAGATCATACTACTAAGAAAATACAGATCAAATAATTCTGTGACATAAAAGCCTTTCTATCAAATAATTATGCAGCTGTAGATTAGAGTGATCTTTTCTTTCTAATATGCGTTGTATGAATTAGTCACAAAGTCCAACAAAAACCCATATGAATACTTTGTGAATAATAACTTAGCCTACACCTGGCAGTTCTGTCGCAATTACTTTTAAATCCTTATTCTTTTTTTTTTTTTTTAGACACCCTTTGGGTAGACACCCTTTGGGTATTTCAAATGCTAGTATTGTAACTCTTTCCATTCTAATTTGCTCATTATAATAAACTTTGTTTTTTTATTATTTTTTTAGCTATTTCTATTTTTTGTTTTAATATTTTACTAATCACATTGTGATTAGAAAGCTGGGCTCCATTGAATTGCATGGTTGAATGCAGTACCTGTATTCAACTTGCAAAGGGAGCTAGAGTTCTCAGGAGGGTCTCTAGCTCCCCTTGCTGCCATCTTGCAAGTGGCAAAATCTCTCGCAGTGGCGCTTGTGACTACACACAGTGCGTCCTGGGGTGAGTGGGAGTTCGGTGTCGCTGAATGCCTTGCTATCATTGATCTCCTCCTAAACTCTCTTAAAACGGGCGTCCGCCGCCACTGTTTTTGCGTGACGTGTCTGGTTGTTAAGGGGTTAAAATGAGTTGGATGATTTGAAAATGTTATTATTAAAATGTTAATAAGCAAACATAGATGAAATCGGGAAGGGGCACATACTTTCATATCAATGTATATATATTGCCTAAATCCAGGAAAAATTGTGTATTAAGTAGACAATGTGTATATCAAGTATTTTTTAGCTTATATGATGTGACCATCCATTTTTCAGGGTAAAAATTGACAAGAAGACCTTGAAGTCACTTGATGGCACTTGAATATAATAAAATCTGTAGCAACCCCAGATATATGCTGCTGCTGTTTGGTCAGATAAATCCTCAGGCACCTTAGAAGCTCCTGCACATTAACAAGGAACCATACAGGCCTAGTGGTCAACCACATTGTAGGATGTTTTCACCCTATAGTAGAAATCAGCAGGTTCTGATGTAGCCACTTACATTTCCATTTTGTGTACAGTGAAGAACAATATTATGAAGTTCATATTGTAACAGAGTTAAGAAATCAAATCCTAAGGATATTAAAAACTAAAATATTAACCCCTTCAAGACCTGGACGCACCTGGTACTTCCGGGTCAAAGGTCACTGGCAGACCAGGTACGTCATCGATGATGCGCGATCCAGCGTCGCTATGAACGCTGGGATCGCGAGGGGCGGCTGCTACTGACCCAGCGATCCGTAGCAGCCACTCCCCCTCAATTCCGTGCACGTGAACGCTGTGCAGAACCTTACAGTAACCGTTTTGCAAACATGTTATCCCAGTGTATACATTGAATAAGAGATTCATTATAGAGATACACATATGTATAAACAGCATACATGTCATGTTAGTTCATATTGTAGTAAAATGTGTAGTTGTATTATTTTACACAAAATGTCTTCCAACTAGTGATTTTATTATTTGTTACTTCCCCAGAGTATTACTTAACCACTGTTCTCTGTTGGACCACACAAAATCAATTTGATCTTGTGTGTCTGCTATTATATTTACTCACAGATTATGTTCATTGCAAATCCCCTACATTTTAGGATGAACTGCCTTACTTTGATGTAAGTTACAGCAAACAATATTTATTCTTCGCAAGAGATGAGTGACAGTTTACAGCATCCCAAGTCCTCTGTGCTGTCACTGTCTGCTAAACTTCCGCACAAGACAAATTAGCATTTTCTGTGCCACCCATAATATTCAGTAAAGATTTCAGCACATGCTGACTGTTTGATGTTTTGATGTGCATATCAAACTACTATGAGGAAAACAAATTTCCTTGCACGCACACCATCCAAGTTCTCCACAGGCAGCAAGATGAAAACCAAACCACATTTAGTATTTTACTTGACTTCCATATATGATAGTTGAAAATATTTTTGGGAATATTTTAACAATTTTAAAATGCAAAGAAATCAACAATATCATTTTCTCATATAAGGATTTAAGAAACTTATATGTGATTGTTAGCAAGTTATGAAATATTAGAATGGTATTTTTAAAATATTAAATCATTTATATTATACGATTAAATACAAATGTATTATTTAAAAGGAGGCCAAGGCTTTTATTCTCATCCAATACTTACACATATATGTGCTGAAACGGGCAGTTTACTGTTCCATGATGCCCCACAAATGAAGAAAGCTTTACTCTGTAAAACAAACAAAAAAAATCCCTTTATGAAACACCAACCCACCTCTGTGGTCTGACCTTCAGGCCACTTTTGGCTACATGATTCCAGTGTGAGCACTTCTGTGCATGAAGGAGACCTTTCAGATGAGCCTGCCCTGGAGCCAGCTCGGAGTATCCCAAACACATCTATCTATTGAGACCTAAAGAGCTGTGGAGCAGGGAATCAGGCAAATGCATAGGGTGAGATTCTGCTGAATCTTTCCTCGCATTTTAAAGGAGTAGAAAATGATCATTTAAAGGGGGCACTGTTTTAATTAAAGTGCCTCCCCATCCTCTGGTATTGATTTAAAAATGGCCAGCATTTCTGAGTATGATATGAATTATTAGATTTTTAAAAATTGTATAGAAAGTGTGCAGATGTATCAAGAAATACACTATATGGACAAACGTATTGGGATACCTGACCATTACACCAACAGGATGACATCGCATTCAATACACAGACATTAATATGTAGTTGCCCCCCACCTTTGCAGTTCTTACAGCACTCTTCTAAGAGTGTTTTCTATGAGCTTTTTTTTGCCCTTTCATCCAGTAGAGCATCCTGGCTCGCAATCTCTGTTCTAGTTCATCCCAAAAGGTGTTCCATGGGATTGAGGTCAGGTTTTTGTGTGGGCCAGTCAAGTTTTTCCACACCAAACTTAACCAACCATGTCTTTATGGACCTTGCTTTGTGCTCCGTGGCACAGTCATGCCGGGATAGAAGAGGGCCTTCCCCAAACTGTTCCCACAAACTTGGAAGCATAGCATTGTCCAAAGTGTCCTGATATGCTTGGTTTCATTGGTTTTGTTTTTAAATTTCCAGGTTGAAAGATGCCTTTTACTGATTCCCAGGTCAGGATTAACATGCCAGATGTTCATGTGGTTCCATCTGTGCTATCTGATTCAGCAACAACAATAAAGTAAAATGTTCACATGGACAACATTTCAAAAAGACACATTTGATATGTCGCTGTCCAGAACATTTAAATGTATTCTGCAATATGTGATATAACAAAATCTTTGAAAAACTAAATAACCTGAAACATGTTTGTTTAACCCTTGGTAACTTCACTGTGATCCTTCTTTGATTATAGTAAAACGAGTAATTTGCATATTCAACACAGATTTGTTTTGTTTTCTCTCTATTTATCTGCTCAGCAATATGATTGAAATACATGAAACAGAATACTCCTGTGGGTCTCGTAGCAAAAAGACTTATTCTTACAGCATTTCTATATTAATTAATTTAACTATTACAAATATCAAGTCTAATTGGCTATTGAACACTTTTTGGACTGCAGTAATTAAGTCCATAAGGTATTCTTAAAATGGTTGGCTCTGACCTAATGTCATCTGCTTGTCAGCTTACACATTATTTAATTTATTCAGAACATTGCCTTTTCTGCGCAGAATACCTTTTAATGGGATGCATTTGTCATTAGAAACCTAAATCTGTTTTTAAAATGTAACACAAACACATAGAAGAAAGCCCTGCACTCAAACTCTCATCACTCTTGGGTGGCAGCATTGGCTATAGTATTCATCAGCCCAAAATACATAGCATAAACACAAAAAAGTTACCTGTGCACTAAAAACCTCCAACTGTCTAAATAAGCATAGGGATTTGGGATTGTGTGCGGGTAACTATTTTTTTTGGTGTTTATTCTATTTTTTAAATAATATGTTTTCCAGTTGTGGTGGTGGGTGGAAATTCGCAATAACTGGAAGTCTGTATGGGCCACTGCAGAAGGTAACATATCTATAATTGAATCAATCCTGTCAGACATCTGGACTGTATTTTTTTATCCATTCTGCGTTTGAAGTGATTAAAACGGAACTGTGTACCTACAATATGAAATTATAAAACTCATGCAAACATCACGTGCATAAACAAATATGTGTGTGTGTGTATATATATATATATATATATATAATTATATAATGTATGTATTGATTACATAAGCAGCTTTTTTCGTTTGCAATTAGATGAAAACACCTATTATAGGGTACAGGTTTCTGTGTTTAGGGATCTTTGACATTGCAATAAAGGATCAATACACACTTTTGTTTACTAAATAAAATGTCCTGTGTTTAGATGTGTATATGTCTGTGATACAGTATCTATAACATATTTTCTTTTTATAACTCAGATTACATAGAGACCTGGATGTGTTGTAATTTATGATGTGTGGAGGTTGCCTACCATAGAGCAACTGTGCAATTCTGTATAAAGTATCTGTAGCTCCAGATAGTGATGTAATAGATATTTACTGTTATGCGCACACACACACACGCATATATATATATATATATATAATAGGGCTTACATTTAGCATAGTTTTCAGTATAGCTTTACAAAGGAAACAAACAGCTCTGCATTTATATTATTATCTGTGGACTTTTTGTTGGATTTGTTACAAAGGAGATTCTGCATCATTGCATTAATAGTAAGTTTGGATGGCAGTCAAGAAATCTGTAAAGTGAAAATTCTGAACAAAGTAGTGTAATTGTTCCAAATGAGATAAAAAAAAATAATATATCCTTATCTTAATGGGTAAAAAATGTCAAAAGCTATAAAAACGACACATGCGCTTATATTGATATTTATCAGCATATGGATCTTACACCTTCTAGGATGCATAAAAGTCATGCATTTAAAATAAACGTAAACGTTTCTAAAATTCACTGATTGTAAAGGAACTAAAAGTATCATGTGACAATCATTGTGTTGCTATGGAATGTTTGAAAGCAGTCACTGCCAGAATTAGGCCCCAAGGATTCTGCCTAATAACAGTGAAGCTCATAGAATATTTCTTGGAACATTCCATATTGCCACTTTCTGGTTTCTATTAGTAAGGCATAAGTATAAATATCAAAAGGCATATCAGAATTCAAGTTGTAGTTTGCTTAAGTTATTAGTGTCTGGTGGTTTTCTCTCTGAATATGGCAATCGGTCAAGACCATGGTTTTATCATGCTGACTGAAATTTCGCTTTTACCAAAACAATGTCAAGTTAGCCAATGAAAGATCTTTCTTGTTACTACTCTGTAGAAAATCCTAGAAAGATCTGCTGTGCTTCACATTTTATGCTAGGTGATTTATTCGGATGGACATATGATGAAAAGAAAATGAAGTTCATAAGCAAAAGTTGATGGAGTAATCCATTATCTGAAAAGATAAACATAATGGGTTTATGTGGATATGTTTATTCAGCAGGAATCGGTTTGGATGATTCCCTTTCTAGCCAGACATGAAGAGCATAGCTGTGTTGGCAAATTAGTTGCTATTTTTACTATTGTACGGTAACCATGTATGTTTTTCATTGATTAAAGTTAACTATTGTTTACTAGCGCTTGAGGCTAAATTGTCTTTTGCTATCCCTGAAACTTATGCTACTTGATTTTTTTTATGGCCCGGATATGAAGGATTGGTTTTAATTGAAACACGGATTGGTGATGTGTTTAATTTAAGGTTTCAATGCATATTGACTAAAATGTAATTTCCTATTTTAGCAGAGGAATTACTTAATTTAATACAACAGGACATTGTACTTGTAATTAAGCATATTCGTATTCAATTGACATGTATTTTAATTTTAATGTCTTTATATACATAGGTGTGGTTAGAATGCATGCAGAGGGTGATTGTATAAGAAGAAAAAAGTAGCTGCCCAGATGTTGGAGCTACAACTCTTGTACTTTGTGTCAATGACATACTAGCTTTCTAAATAACCATTTATGCCATCAAGCTGAAATAGGGAGAGCCAAGCAGCTCTCCAGAATGCTTCACATACACAGAGAATGTTCACAAAGTCTTAATGCAAAAAGGTAATTCTCATTATTTCTTAGAAGAATAATCTATATGACCAAAAGCATGTGGACACCTGACTACCACACCTATCTGAGCTTGTTGGACACTCTGTTCCAAAACCATGGGCATTAATATGAAGTTGACCCCACCTTTGCAGCTTTAACAGCTATTACTAACTGTTCTAGTAAGTTTTTCCACAAGACTTAACATTAAGCTCTGGACTCTGTGTAGGCCACTTAAGTTCCTCCACACTAAGTTAATCAAAACATGTCTTTATGGACCTCGCTTTGTGCACAGGAACACAGTCATGTTGAAAAAAGGAAGGGTCAAACTCAAACTAGTGCCACAAACTTGGAAGCACACAATTGTCTAAAATATGGTTATATACTGTAGCATTAACAATACTCTAAACTGGAACTAAGGGGCCTAACCCAAACCCTAAGAAAAAACCCTGACCATTATCCCTCCTCCACCAAACTGTACAGTAGGTACCATTCTTCTGACATCTGCCAAACCCAGGTCCATTAGACATTCAGATAGTAAAGTATGATTCTTCACTCCAGAAAGTGCTTTCCATTGCTCCAGAGTCCAGCAGGGGTGTGCTTTACACCTCTCCAACTGATGCTTGGCATTGTGCATAATCGTTGGCTTGGGTATAGCTGCTCGGCCATGAAAGTCCATTTTATTAAGTTCCCGATGCACAGTGCTTGTAGTGATGTTGATTCTAGAGGCAGTCTGGAATGCTTTAGGACATGCAAATTTAATTGGCCAGGTTCAAGGATAACCCAAATAGGGCATATGCTCACACTGACCAGATGTCAAAATGAAAAAAGAGCACCTCCTAAATGTGGCCTTTTAGCTCCCATACAGCATAACAAACCAATGCATGGATGGTATCATTTTACTCAGGGGATGCTAAATACATGTTGACAGTGGTGTATACAAAGAGCTGTAAATTCATATCTAAAGTACAAATGTGTGTGAATTAGTACATGTAAGGATTTAAAATACCAGCATCTGAAGTACCTTGGGGTGTCTAGTTTTAAAAAATATATGATTTGTAAATGTAAATTGCATTGGCTGGCTTCAAAGATGTTCAAAAATAGCACATGGGGACAGGATTACCAGATTTGGAAAAAATAACTTGCCAAAAAGAAAAACAAAATTTTTGGGGTAGCCAACGAATTTCATTATCGATTATTATCGATGTTATCGATTAGTTGTTGCACCCCTAATAATATGTGTGTGTTGATCAGTATATTTGTTTATGTCCAACCTAAACATAGTTATACTAATATACTCTATATGTCATAAACCTTGATGTGTGCTTTTCTCTTCATTCTCTCATTCTCTCTTTTCTACCTCCCCGTTTCTGATCTTTCCCGCCTCCCTTTCTTCTCCTTTTCCCCCCTTTCTCTGCTCTCCCTCCCTCTCGTCTCTCTTATTCCCTCTCTTCTCTCCTCCTGCCTTTTTTTTTCGCTTATCTTTTGTTTTTCTCCCATCTCCCCCCATTGTTTCCTTATATTTCCCATCTTCTTCTTTCTGTTTTTGTTCTCTACAATTATTTCCTCTTCTAGCTCTCTTTCGGAAAATCGGAACCAATAGGGTTGGTTCAATTAGCAGTCATCAGTTTTTATACAAAACCCCAAATATCTCTACGCATTGTTTCCCCTGTCCAATAGTTTGCTTACTTTAATAACACAAGTAGATATTAGACTTGTGCATTCTGATTTGTACGAATTGTGGGGGCTCTTTCATTCCCACTTTTTCACACTCTCTGAATGTCTCCCATACTTTCTCTGCCGACCACTGCCATGTCTCGCATTTTCTAGCAACTCCGCGGACATTTTATTTATAAAAATATGATATGGTTTAAAGGAAGGACTTTGTGTCAAATAAAAAATATATAATTGGTGGGTACACAAATTGAGAAAAATTTCCCTGATCATATTTTACATATTACCTTTTTAAGGTGACTCTCGTGGCAAGATGGCCAGGGTTATCACCATAAAATACAATAGCTGATGCAATTTTCTTGAGATTTATGCAAAAATTAAATAGTACTGTGTTCAGTAGTGTAACAAAACAAGTAAAAATAAAATAAAGCCTACTCCAATTTGGAGACTGGCTAGACAAAACTTCCGTCGACTGGCCAATACCTTATATACAGTACCTTGTTCACAGTCTTAAGGTTTAAGACTGATTGTCTCATCTCTCCTCTATAGCAGACACCAAATACCTTCAGTGGCTGTATTATAAAATCTTGCAGTTTGTTTTATCAGTGGGAGGTCCAGCTGATGTCGGTGGGCAGTCTCGCTGACATCCTGGGAAACACCCACATTTAAAGAGCAAATAGGGAGACTTCTCCCAGAGGTTTCCTAGAGAGTTCCCAGGTATGATAATAAGGTATTTGGGGTAAAGTATACAAGAAATGCATCCTATTGTTGGGTGAAGAAAGTAAATAAAGACAAGGACAAGGGGAAAAAAGCACAAATAGAAAATGGTAATAAAACACTTGAGTATATCGTCACCTGCTGGTATTGTAATATTATGCAGAACTTCAAACAGTGTCATTTTTGGCATTAGTGCTGTCCAGCAAATATGCGTTCAGAAGCAAATACAAAATACAACTAAATGGAAATATGTGCTAGAATATAAAGGTTATATTGTAATCAAATGCAATCATCAAAAATCAATGGAACAAATGCAATTGTATTAATATATTAAGAATATATTAACTTAAAAAGTGTATTTTTATTTTTGTGGAGTGTATTTAATAACATAATTAAATATCACAAAAAACAGATTTAATTATTTATCTTTAACTTACATCTGCATGTCCCATCAATAAACTGCATTTATTATATTAAAATTTTGACTATAAGGAACAAACATAAACATCTTCTTCTTTTTTTATTACGCTTAATACTGAAACCATTGCATACCAAAAAGACAGACATCAGTTCACATAGCAGGTAGCACCATATGGCCTTATGGTAACTATTGTTATAAAAAAAAGGCAGCTACATGTTGGCAGTTGATGTGTTGTGAGATAAGCTGGCTAATATTCAGGAAAAATGTCTCATCTCTGCAGGTGCCCCACCTGTCAATCCCTGATTCAAAAAAATCACGTTTTAAAACTAAAAGGAAAAACACAGTGATACCTACGTAAAAATATATAATATTGTTGAAAGGCAGAAGAGCATTTGTGAAGAACTCCCATGACCCTCATCCAGGATTAAGATTAAAGTCATGGGAATTGTAGTCCACAAACTAATGTGCACTAAAGGTATAAAACTAGTGTCATACTTAGTTTTATTAGTATTTATAGTGGAATTAGTATTTTCTGTAAATGTTTAGTATATTGAGGAATGTAACCCCATATAAATTATTGCCTCACCTACATTATTTTGGGTATAAACTAGGGCTTGGGCATTCGTATTCGGGCGAACATGAGAACGAACAGGAAGAGTACGTTTTCGTTCAGCCCAAATACCGAACATGGTGGAGGCAAAACGTATACGAAGACACACAATACAAAGAATATTCCTCTTCGTCTTTGTTTACTAATCTCCCTGGTCCCTACCTTATCTACGTAGCACTGCAGGGGTTAACGGGAACGGAAATCCGTAGGTTCGCCGTCAGGAGTTAAAGGGCCGTGGGAGCAACTCTATTGGTCGACTGCAGGGGCCTCCAATTGGTTGGTGCTGCCGCTATGTACGGACCTTTAAGTCCTGACTTACGGATTTCCATCATCTACGCGTCATCTACGCAGCATCGGAGGGGTTAATGGGAGCGGAAATCCGGGGGTTGGCCGGCGCCCAAGTCTAGTATAAACCTATGCACTCAAACTGGTTAAAAAAAAAAAAATACAATTACAGCAACAAAAACTTTTCAATTAGAATCCTAGTGTACTTGGAAGGAACTTGTTGCAAATATTCTATTATCAAACACAGCAGTGTTATACAAAGGTGTTAAAAGCTAGATACAGCAAAACATGTTATGCTTAATATTTTTGATTGAGATATCAAACAGGACAGACACAAAGAACCTTGGTGTTTTTTACAAGCTTTGACCAGAGAAGGTCAACGCTGCAAATTTATTTTACAATTTCCCCAACCAGCATCAATTATCCAGCAAGTTTCCACTGAGTCTGGCCCCTTAATCTTCATGAAAACAAGTGAGAACTCAACCTTTGAGATGTACCACGCGCAAAATAACTGGATGCAATGTTATTTTTTTTTCTTTTTTAACAAAAACCGTAATAAAGTAGCATAATTATATTTAAGTATAATAAAGTTTAGTAGTTTAATGTTGGTCAACATGTTACTTGTTAACTACTTTTTTTCCATGTTCTGCAGGAACCAAATGGAATAACAATGAAAGTTAATGCACTTTCAAGTAAATGCACCGCTGTGGAGTATATAAATATTTAATATTTTACAGTTCAGCGACAGTACACATAAGCACAAGGGGAAAAAAATAAGCCCAGAGAATGCATACATTTGTAAATTGTGTATTGATGCATGACTATTTCAGAGTTCTTGAGCTACACCTGTTTGTTATTTTATATTGGGTTCTAACAAGAAGTACATTTGGCAGCACAAAAAAGTTATTCATACAGAGAAAATGTCATTGCAAAGGTATTACAATGTAGACTGCTTCTTTGGTTATTTTTACCACATTCTCTATGGAAATAAATCAATTATGGTAAATCATAGCATATATAATGTATTAATTCAGAACATATTTTTATCATTTTTCCTCAAATATTCTGTAGAGTTTATATTGTGAAAACACCAACCTCACAGAGTTTTGTCTAATAAGATTCTCTATAATCTGTCCTTCAACCAATTCTCTATCCAAATACAATCTCTCCAAATTAGAGATGTGGTAAGGAGGGTGCTATGGGTGCAATACACCCAGTGGGATCACTTAACATGTGTTAACACGAGTCCCTTTTGTAGTAGGGCAATGGGCAAGTGTGAGCTGTAAGAGCTGCATTGAAAGGAGAAAGGGTGTGTTTGTGTATATTTATGCAGGTATTATGGATATGTGTTTTGTTTTAGAGTCAGTATACATTAGTGTTTTATTAACCTTCAGTTAAGTGCAGTGGCGACTCTAGAAACAATATATAGGGGGGGCACACAAGATACCACAGTCAAACTGGGGGGGCATTCATAATTTCCAAAAGTAATGTGCTATGGAATTATACTTTTGTTATTGGGCTAAAATAATACTTGGTCATTCAACACGGGAAGCCTGAAGCCACAATTGAGTGTGACTAATCCTTGAAATAAATATTATAACAGAATAAATAACTTTTCCACTAAATGATTTCAGGGCCTTGAACGTCTTGTCGTTTTGAAGGTTTTGTCCCCTGAAGTCACTACAACTTCAGGAGGGCACACATTCCAACACAGGCTCTGTCACACCGACACCCAGACACACACACATCAGGACAGGCTCTGCCACACCGACAACCAAACATACACACACCAGGACAGGCTCTGTCACACAGACACACACCAGGACAGGCTCTGTC